>CAIGRN010169684.1:0-22526 GCA_903798345.1 Fraxinus anomala | reverse complement strand
ATAGTTATCCATGTGGAATCTCCCAGTGGGTCTCCAATATTTTGTTCTATAACAAAATATCCACGTGTTCATTCAAGTGTCACCACACTTTAGCTTGTGAGATCAGCTACTTACTTCACAAGTAAAAATGACACACGTGATGGTCTATCCATAATAACGATATCCGTATCTCGTTATTATTTCGACCACAGACAATTTAAAATTCAGTCATATGTAATTTGTATCTCACAATCACAACTTCTTGTGATTAACAAATCACCAAGACTTGAATCTACGGATTCTATTATTTAATATAATTCATTAGAAAAATAATTTAAATAAATAATAGATCTAACCAGAAAAATGCATTAAACATATTAAAATGTTTATAACCTAAATCGATTGGATTTAGAGCATTACACTTACAATCAGTTGGTTGATGAATGTGATTACAGGTACATCCTCCAGCTCCAGATTCAGGATCACGCTGGCTTAACATGGGTGACTGCATTTCAGGAATGTGGGCAGGAGATAATGGGTGTATCAGCAAAAGATTTATATTACCTGAAGTATGAAGAACAAGATGATGAGAAATTTGCCAAAGTCATGCGTAATGTTCTGTTTGCAGAATACATTTTCATGTTGAAAGTAACGGAGTAGACATTCAGCGTTGAACAGCGTGTAAAGTCAACTATAGTCAAAGCTGAGAAAGTAAGTCTCCAAAACGAGACCAGGTATCTTCTGGACTCAATAGCCAAGTTTAAAGGAGAGGACTCGGGTTCTATTCCTCTGAAGAGTGAAAATGTCGGTTCAACCTCTGGAATGAACAGCAGTGGTTTTTGTACTGGATATAGGGAACCCACATCATCTACTATGAATTACAGTGGAAATACTAGCAACTTGGCTAGAGAAACTGCTGCATCGGAAAATCAGGTGCGTTCATCTACTAATCAGTACGGTGGTTCCACTCTTTCTTCATCTGGCCCAACTGGCATGTATTCGAGTTGTAACAGCTGTGGTGGTATGGGTCATAGTTCCGTGAATTGTCCAAGTGTTATGACTAGCCAGGGACAAACTTATGGCAGTAGCTTTGGCTGTACGGAAACTCCCGGGGCAAGTGCTGGTGGTGAGTGCTTTAAATGCCATCAAATTGGGCACTTGGCAAAAGATTGTCCCGGCTTGAGCAATGGTCCTCCAGCCTATCGGAGCTGTAACTCGACTCCTGGACGACATGGCAATGTACGAAAGCAACACGTTGGTGGGTTCTAAGTCTCAACTTCCAAATGGAAGTGGCAGAGTGCACCTCTACACAATGAATTTGTGCCTCTGAAGGCCACCAGGCCAAAATTAGTACTACATAAGTTGCTCATTTTGAAAGTAAAAATAAATTTACCTATTTTTTTGTCACTTTGAAGCAACCAAAAAGTGACCCATCTAAAATGTGCTAGTAAATATCCAAATAATTAATTCAAATTCATCACAGAGAATTCATATATTAGTTCTAAGAGAGAGAACTGGTGTGTACAAGTCATATGCATGTTTGAAATACTTATTTTCAGGCAAACGCTTTCCTGGATTCATATATTAGTTTAAATCTTGAAGAACAATTCTTGTCTTGTAAATAACTTCCCAAGACTTTATTCTCATTCTCTTGCAATATAAGCATTCATTTATTAACACATCCTACCCATATGGGAAGTTCAGAAACACACGATAGTAGGTGTAGATGCCGTCTTAGCCGCCTTTTTGGGAAGTGGATCCCACACAATTCCTCGCTTTCCATGATGAACAACAGCACTAGGAGCTCCCTGTGCCACGATCTTTGCCCTCTCGGCCTTGGTTTTCAGTCGGAGCCTCTCAGCCCTTGACCCAATAATCTGTCCTACTATAGAAGCTGCAATGGTTAAAGCCATAGCCGTTTTGGGCATTATGACCGATTTCCTGAGCATGGCTATGAAGGGGACGGCAGCATGTACCGCAACAAACCATGATGGAGAGAATTTTTCTGTATGCTCTCTCCAAATACCCAATGGAATATTAGCGGCCAAACCCAAGACACCAATCACAAGCATCTTTGAAGGTAACGGCTGTGGACGCAGGCTCTTGACAAAGGCGGTCCGGGCAAGGGCAGCCCTGGCTGCAACTATAGCAGGTGGGCATTTCAGCTTCATTCCAGGTGGCAGTTGAAAAGATGTTGCCACAAGCGGGAGCACACGGCTTACAGCTCTGTAGGACTTGGCAATAGGACAGTTCCCCTTTTCCAACCACTCGTTTCCCATTGCCTCGTGTTTTTTTGAATTATCCTGAGAGTTCATATACAATGCTATAATCACCAAAAAACCAAGGAAGAAAAACCTTTGGTAAATGTCCAAAATTCTCTTGCCAAACAGTTTTACACCCACAGTGAAAGCGTGAAAAAATTAAGAGCATGTTGCGAAATAAACAAAGATTTAACTGTTATAAATGCTTGAAGACCCAATTACTTTCACTTTTATCATAAGAATTTCATTTTAATGATATTATTGTGCAACGAGACCTCTCAGTGTGACATGGAACAAAACTTGAAGCAAAATAGCACTTTCTGCTTTCTGGAAATCATGAACCAGCAAGTGGTGAACAGGAATTGAGAAGGAAACAAGCATGGAAATGCATGGATTTAGAAGATCAGTGTGTGCATTAAATCTTTACAACAAGCATGAAAATGCATGGCTATAGAAGATCAGTGAGTGCATTAGATCTTTACAACAAACCACAAACCACAGACACAGAGTAAGAACCGAAACCACCAGCATACTTTCTTCTGAACATCACTGTAATCATCTAGATAGTAACTCTTTATATGTTTGGGATCCATTTATTTCAAACACAAAGGGTTAACCAAACTGATCTGAACAGCCTTGAGCTTTCTGGGCGTTACACTGGATAAGTAATCACTTGGACAAATGCTGCAAAAATAAATTGTATATAAGCAATAAATGTTGTATTCCTAATGAACATACCTTAGCTGGATTCTCCTTCTTTCTGGACGAGTCAGGTGTCTTTTTCTGCATCTTACCGAAGAAAGAATGAAAACTGAAGGGCCCTCCTGGTCCAAATGCTGACATACTAATGGAGGCAGCATTTGCTGCTAAAGGGTTAAATTGAGGTGCAGCCTCAGTGTCCAAATTGTCAGCACAAACTCGAGATTTTCCTGAGAGAGGAACGACCCCATCTTTCCCATGGAAAAGCTTAAATGCCAAATCAAAGTTGGGTCCATCTTCAAATATTGGACCTTTGGCTCCCTTCAACTGAAAACATGTATAGAAGAGAAGGGAATTCTTAGAAAAAAGAGAACAGAGAGAAATGAAAGAGCTAGCAAAAAATGAATGCAGGAACAGAGAATAATTAGGCCAGAAATATGATCAATGTTGAAATGTTATTTAAATGGATAGACAACTGATAACTGCTTAAATCATTAATAGATCAAATTAAGAACTTACAGGATCAGTAAAATTCAGAGATGCAAATGAAAATTTGGTTGGTCTCTCAATGTTCCTCAAGAATGGACATTTCCAAATATCCTGCTCAGTCAAGGAGCAATCAGACGTCCCCTCATTCAGTGAGTTGAAGAAAAAATCCATTGTTTCTTCACTAGAGCTCTTTATCTGAATAGGAAAAATAAACATAAAATTCAATAAATTATTCAATGCCAAGGCCGTGACATAGTGCATTGTAACAAATGATAGTGACACCTATGACTTGAAATCACAATCGTGCAATTGCCATCTGGACTTTACTGCTGAACCAAGTATGCAAGCCTCAGCAGCATAACATGTGTATTGACCTTATTCAAACATTAACAGAAATTAAGTATAACTAAGATTTTACGAAATTCAGTCACATGGATGCAAGCCAATTTTATGGTGGTAATAAGGAGAAACTGCACGGCACTTCTTAGAGATTTACAGCTAATTAATTACTGTAAAGAAGTTATTTCTTTAAAGCAGAGCCAGACATGCTCTAAGGAGAAAAATAGGATAACAATTAAGTTCATTTTACCAACTAGCCTTTCTGAACAACAATGTACCAACAAATTCCATGCAAATGAAAGGTCACAGGAAATTAGAACTTATGTATGGTTGCTAATCTAAAATTGGTGAGTGCATATCACAACAATAAATAAAAAATATGTAGCAACACCTCAAGCGAATTTGTATTTAATTATCACCAATGTAACAATTAACAAGTAACGTATATCGTATGAATAATGTATCTACACTTTCCAGAAGTCATATAATGGCAATGTACCTTATGATTCATTAATCTTATATTGTTGGTAGAGCATGTTGTTATAACTTACAAATTTTACATGGCACACATAATATTGAATTTGGCATTGATGCAATCAAAGTTAATTAATAGCTCATCGTCTGCGATTTAATATACTACAATAAAGCCTAGATATTTAAACCCCCCAGGGAGGAATAGTTTCATTAAGTATTTCTATTGGTACTAAATTGGAAATTAAACAACCCAGAGAACAATATAGCAACATATAATAACTCACTTTACCATCAAAGCTATGACTAAATTACCTTTAGTCTGTGAGAAATATATAAAATTCAATTTTGTATGACTAATGTCATCTAAACAATGTAGCATCTTTTGAAGAAACTAGCAGCATTATAACAAAAGAACAATTTTTGGATGAGCAAAAGAACAATTTTAGCAAGGAAAGTGAACAAGCTCAAGCAAAAGGGTTCCACATCGCAAACCCAACTTTGCTTACAGTGCATTCTATTTAGAAAAATGCGCAAATATTATCCAGCATAAAACAACTCATACATAATTCCGACATCGGCAATCAAATGAATTCTATTAGATTCGAAGTGCCCAAATTGCACAATATACAAAAATATAAAATGTTATATTGCCAGTTAACACAATCAGACAGGCTAAACCAGCTCACATCTATAAAATATTAAATCCAAAATCTATATTGGCTCTGGAACAGGTGTGTGACAGAAATTAATTAGGGCCATCCTCTCATCACAGGAAGGAGGACACTCTGGGGTCCAGGCCAGCATTCATAGGGCTAAATGTCACTTCTTTTGGCTTGGAATGGAGAGGGATATCAAACAGGAGGTCTTGGAATGTGACACATGTCATAGGTGTAAGGGAGAGCATGTTGCCTATCCTGGCTTACTACAACCTTCGCCTGAAGCACAATATCCTTGGAGTCACATATCTATGGACTTCATTGAATGATTGCCAAGCTCTGGAACCATGAATGCTATTTTGGTGGTGGTAGATAGGTTCACCAAATATGGCCACTTCCTATCTCTATCACACCCTTTCTCAGCTGCCAAATGTTGCAAAGCTATTTCTAGATAACATCTTTAAGTTTCATGGCATGCCACAAAGCATCATTTCAGACAGAGACAAAGTTTTCACAAGTGTATTCTGGCAAGATCTGTTCAAACAAATGGGAACTAAGTTGCAGTTGAGTTCTGCCTATCATCCTCAAACGAATGGCCAGACAGAAAAATTAAATCAGTACTTGGAGATGTACCCTAGGTGTATGGCTCACAGGCACCCCAAGCAGTGGAGTAAATGGATGAGTATGGTTGAATGGTGATACAATACCACCCCTCACACCATGATTAAAATGACACCATTCGAGGCCCTTTATGGAGTCAAACCCCCTTAGTAGGCATTAGGTCCATACCAACAGAGCAATGTGGCAGCAGTAGATGAAATGCTTCAAGAAAGACACAAAATGGACCAAATCCTCAAACAAGATTTAGCACAGGCCAGAGTTCGGATGAAGTTATATGCTGATAAACATATCGGTGAGCGAGAATTTCAATTAGGAGATTGGGTGTACCTTAAACTGCACCCGTTTGCTCAGCACTCCGTGGCTAGGAGAGTTAACGGGAAATTGGCTGCGAAATACTATGGGCCTTACGAGGTGATTTAGAAACTGGGAAAGGTCGCATATAAACTGGAACTACTTGCTGGAGCTCACGTTCATTTTGTTTTTCATGTATCACAGTTGAAGAAGAAAATTGGCGAGAAGGAAGTGCCTCTCTTTGACTGACCAGAACAAAGAGAGAGTGATGTAGCTCAATCATCTGAACCTTGGGGGACAAGGTTGGTATAAGGGGGAGGGATGTTATGAAGGAGAAGAGAATCAATGGAAGTGACGACAAAAGAAGAAAAGGAGAGGACGCTGAACACAGAGAGAGGAAGAAGACAAGGGCTAACGGTCATACCCAACATTCAAATTCAGATGTTTGGAACGGTGACGTTTGGATGGAAATTATAAGGTGTCGTTTTGTTTTAGAAATAAACGGTGTCGTTTTAGTTATAATCAAATTGTATGAGTTAAACATGTTTTCTTCCTTGCCAGTCTGTTATAACTACTGTAATTGGGGAAACAGAGGGGGGAATTTTGTGATGTGAATTGGATTCTTCTTCCCCAAGTCTTTCTTCTATCTCTTTCCCTTTCTTTATCAATTCCTCTGTAGTCCTCCCGTTATTGCAGTTTATTTCAGTAAGCAATAAAATTCAATTTGTTATTTGAGTTTATTAATTCCAGGTTGTGTGAAATTGGTGTGGTGTTGAGGTTCAACCATTACACTGAGCTAGTTTCAAACATTTAAATACCTAAAATTCAGTAATAAACTAGAAAAATCCTAAATAACAAAATTATAAATTACAATTCGAATACAATCATAAATTCAAAAGAACGTATGGTCTGAGCAACAAAATCAAACTAGAGTTAAGACGATAATAATAAAAAATTAAGAGAAAGAGAAGAGGGTTACCGGAAGAGCAGTTGAACTCCGGCGGTGGAGCGGCGAAACTCGGCCAGTGGTAGAGACGCGTGGAGGGCACAAACAAATGGAGAAGAAAATTTTGTGGTGGGCATTTTAGGTACGGGGACAGCGGAGCAGGTGATGGATGACCAGCTCAGCCAATCACGTCTTTTTGTGGGTGACCTGCTATTACCGGTCAAAGTGATGGCTTAACTGATCAATAAGGAATTAAGGATGGGCTATGGAAGGAAAGGCGTGGGGCAAATTAACGTGTGATCACTCATACTGAAATATGCAATGTGGCATATACTCAATTAAGCCCCATTTGACCCCATTTTTTTCATTACATTATATTAATTTTTTTCTTTTTTTTCATTTTAATCACACATTTATCAAATAAAATAATATTACACACAAATCTAAAACTTTTCATTACTTTTCTACCATACATTCCCCTATCAATTACTATTTCAAAAATTTTCAGCCTCCCTCCCCCCAAAATGGGAGCCAAACAGGGGCTAAGCCTCTATTAGATCAGAAGAATGCATTTTAAAATAATAAATTGATAAAAAAATATGGTTAAAAATAAGAAAATGTTCTAAATATGCGTGTCATATTATTTTATTGAAAAATGTGTGAATGAAAAGAATTAAAAAAAATAGAAATCAAACAAGGTTACCAACCACACACACCATTGGTGTCCCGAGTATATAAGGATATGTTTGATAGGATTTTATTTGTACTTTTTGTAGAAGAGCTATTTGATAATGTTATTTTATATCAGCTTCCTTTTAAATCTCTTCTATTTAGACAAATCAATATGAGAAATTATTCAAACAAAGCCTTCGTTTGAGCTCCAATTTTTTCAAAACTCATTTCAATCCCACAATTTTCATAAAATAATTTTACACGTAAATTCAAAACTTTTTTTTTTTTTTTAACCACACATTTTCTAAAACATCGAAACCTATTTTCCCATNTTTTTTTTAACCACACATTTTCTAAAACATCGAAACCTATTTTCCCATTTAAAAAATGGGGCTCAAATAGGGCTACAGTGATGCAAAAACAAATTATAAGTCTCATGAACAATTTTTAACTGTTTATATCTATGTTAAATGGGCCCTAATGCAACTTAAATTTTGCTTGGATACGAAATAATAAATAGTTCAAAGGGAACAATATATATTTAAGGTGTTATAAAGATACAATTTCAAAATTAAGAATTATGTTTTAAAATTTCAAAAATAAATCATAATTAAATTTTATTAATTAAATATATTAATATCACAATATTATATAGTTTATGATTAATGTTACGTATTGATCACAATCACAAATCACAAATTTTATAGGTTATAACTTATTTATCGTTCACAAATTATCGAATTAATTGGTCACGTATTATTACTCAGTCACAAATCACGAGTTTTATGGGTTACAACTTAGTTATCGATTACAAATTATCAAATTAATATGTCACATATTATTTCTTGACCATAAATCATAAATTAAAAAAAAAAAGTGTAAGTCACGATTACAAATTTAATCACAATCTTACATTTTTTAAAGCCACATATTATTTACTAATTATAAATTATTTATGTTATCGGCCACATATTACTTATTGGTCACAATCACCCAAATAATTGATCACAAACACTTTTCATCACGTTCGACCCTCATCGATGCCAACCAAACGCCATGCTATCTCACCACTACCATTATCACCATCACCACTTGCACCACTATTGACTGCATTACCACCATTTATGACCATTACCATCTCACTATCATCTTCTGCACCATCACCACCACCTCACCACAACTGTCTCACCATCACTTTCGCCACTTGCACCATCACCATCATCACCATTTGCAAATCACCACCAACAAAAACACCCTAAGATTCTAGCTAAAATTTCGAATCAGATCGGAGGAGGAAGAAACCACCACTAAAACTTCATTGCCATTGCGGTGGTCTCTTGATGGTGGCCTTCTGATGGTAGTCTTCCATGTGCGATGAGAGAGAGAGAGAGAGGTGATTAGGGTTTGGAAGTGAAATCTGTTGGGTAGATGTAATGGGGATGGGTATATAGATTAATGTAATTTTATAATATAATTATTATTAATATTAAAAATTTGAATTATCACTTGATTTTTGAATTGAAAAGTTAAAAATAAATGTGTGGGTGTAATTACCACTAGTTAAAATTAAACATTGATTTTAGTTACATTCATAACTACAATTCATTATTATTCATACGAATTTCGTGGAACTCACTATCATGTTTCTTTATAAAACATTTATATTTTTTTTCAAAAGAGACTTGCGCTCCAACCTCTCTCTCACTTTTTTTTTTGACAGCATCACCCTCAATATTTGACTTTTATAAAATAATCTCGTTGATTCTACTATTACAATATTATTATTATTTTTTTGTAAAATATCATTATATCCATATTTATAATTTAAAAATACAGGGGAAAAAAGTTGGTTTTTTTTTTTTTAATTAATTTTGGGTGGGGGTGGATTCATCCCTTCCAAAACCCCACTTGCTCATAGTTGTGCATCCGTTGTCCCAACCAAGTGTTCCCAAGAAATATGAGTTGAGATCTAATGTTCAATTTTTACCATTCAATTTATTGTCCATCTATTGCAAATTAGCATGTCCAACTTTTCTCTCACAACTTATGTTTAAAGTTAGGTGACATTTTAATATAAAATAATGTCACATTTTTCGTACGTGTGAACTGCAAAGGCCATAATTTTTGAATTTCATTTTTGTATCACACATGTTATTATCTCTGAACTATAGAGGTCATAATTGCTATAGTTCTCATTTTAAGCATCAATATTGCATGTCACTTGAACATTTTGACATAAATATGGTAAAAAATAACCACAAATATTTCTTGCCAATTTGAAAACAAAATTCCAAACGCCTCCCTTCTATTACAATCCCACGCAGATTGCTGATATCGGAAAGACAAACGTTTTTTTTTTATTTCGACATGTAAAATGGTGATTGTGACTGGAGAACGTGTGGAGGAATTTATGAATTCATGTAATCGCGTTTATCATTTTCTTATTGTCAGAGGAGTTGAAATGATGAACACATAGTCTAGCTCTTTCTTAGGGAAAGAATAATAAGAGAGAAAAATTAATTGTCTTTTAATACCAACAATTAAGGTATGTTGGGTTCTGTGACCCAAATCCAGCCCAAATTGGGTATAGAGTTTCGCGTTGTAGAGTATTGGGCTTGAAGATGTTAAATAGGGGTTAAGAAGAAAAAAAGCGGATTGACGGCTCTGGACGGACGCTCGCTTATCTCGCGAGCGATAGGAGCAAAATTGGAACATGAAGTTCGTCACCTGTCCGTCGTTGAGCTGTTGCTTGAGCGACAGGTTGTCGAAGTTTGAGCGACGGGCCGCATATCTTTTTCCTTATTTTTCGATTTTATGCGATTTTTAACCTAATTTTCATATTTTAGGTTAAATTTAGGGTTTGGACATGTCTTCTATAAATAATAGACTTTTTATTCAGTTTTATATTGTAGAAATTGCTGAAAGTTATATTTTCTCTCCATTGATCGTTATTAATAAAATATTTGATTTCTCTGTCAATTTCATCTTCTCATTTCTTTTCTTTTAAATCTTATTCTTGTTTATTAGTTTGTGTGATCTATATTCCATATCACTTCATCGAATTCCTAACAAGTGGTATTAGAGCCAATGTTCAGCGATTTCGCAGAGCAAGAATTTAATTGTTTGAGGTTTTCTTATTATCAATGGCTACCATGAAATATGATATTCCGCTGTTGGATCGCACTACAAGATTTGCGTTGTGGCAAGTGAAGATGAGAGCTATATTGGCGCAAATGGATTTGGATGATGCATTATTGGGATTTGATAGGATGCCCACAACTGGACAACAGAGGAGAATCAACAGAAAGATCGCAAGACACTTATCAAATTCATCTTCATATATCAAACAATATTCTTCAGGACGTCTTAAAGGAGAAGACAACAGCTGCATTGTGGTTGAAACTGGAACAATTGTGCATGACCTAAAATCTGACGATCAAATTGCATCTGAAGTAGATGTTTTATTCTCATCGCATGGTATAAGGCAAATCATTGGAAGATCATCTAGACGTATTTAAGGAGATCGTCGCTGATCTGGAGACGTTAGACGTAAAATATAATGAAGGGGACTTGGCTTTAATCATGTTGTGTTCCCTACCTAGTCCGTTTTCGTCGTTTAGGGACACGATTCTGTACATTCATGACACACTCACCATTGAAGAAGTGTATGATGCCTTGTTCTCAAAGGAGAAGATGAAGCATCTGGTTGGAGTTGGTTCCAGAGATTATGAAACTCTTGTGGTTTGTAGTGAACGACGAAGGGGCAAGTCGATGGTAGATTTCAGCAATAGGATCTGCTTTTACTGCAAGAAGAAAGGACACATCAAGAGGGATTGCGAGAAGTTACAGGATAAGTTCAGTTGCAAATCGTGGAAGGCAATCAAATACTTCAGGCGAATCAGACATCACAGAGAACTTTATAAGTGAGGGAGATCTTTTGTCGATTTCTGACGTGGAATCCAAGCCTGACGAGGAGTGGATTTTTTATACAACTTGTGTGTTTCATATGAGTCTCAATCGGGATTTGTTTGAATCATATGAAATGGTGACACAAGGTGTCGTTGTTATGGGAAACAACGAATCTTATCGGGTAGCTGGTATTGGGAGAGTCAGATTGAAATTGGTGGATGGAACAATGAGAACACTTGGCCATGTTCGACATGTTCCAGACTTGAAAGAGAACATCATCTCGCTGAGTTGGGACCTAAGCTCTCCCATATGCACCTCTGAAGCAGGTAGAGTCTTGAAGGTTCGGAAGGGTGTCCGTGTTATATTGGAGGGGATGAGAAAGTTCTAGTTATACATCTTACAAGGTTGGGCAGAATCAGTGAAGAGACGTCAGTACAGGTTTGGTACCGTGGTGGATATACAGTTCGGTATAGTACCGTTAGGAGTTGGCTCTGGGTCTACTTTGAAGAATACTACTATATCGAGTTTGGGGAATTTGGATAATTCCGCTTTGCCACCACAATTTACGGTTCCATTGTATTCAACGGCTAGCGAAAGACCCATTGGAAATAGGTACGAGATGCTAATATGGATGTGCATGATTTTGGAGTTGTTGAAGGTGACAAGTCTAGTCAGGGGCCTTCAGTTAATATTTAGTGGTGATTCTGCTACATGGTGTGCTTTGAACATGTTTGGTAAATTTTGAATTCGTTATGAATTTTGAGAACACAGGGGTTGGGTTCCTTTGTATCCATGTTTGGATATAGTGGAAGACGAAGAGTATTTTCGAGTGTTGGAGAGTTTTGGTTTACGTTGAAGAGTTCAGCGTGTTTCGCTGCAGTCAGACTTATTTTTCCAGGTGGAGAAATTATGGAGTTTTGTTCGTTGCACTGTTATTTGTGTCAAGGTGGAGTTTGTTAGGTTTTGTGACCCAAATTCAGTTCAAATTGGGTCTAGAGTTTCGCGTTGTAGAGTATTAGGTTTGAAGATGTCAAAATAAGGTCTAAAAAGGAAAAAAGGTGGATTGACAGCACTTGACGGACGCCTATCGCTCGAGCGATAGGAGCAAAATTGGAATATGAAGTTCATCGCCCGCCTGTCGCCCACTTCTCGCTCGAGCGAACGCTGATCTTTTTCCTTATTTTTCGATTTTACTCGATTTTTAACCTAATTTCCATATTTTAGGTTAAATTTAGGGTTTGGACATGTTGCTATAAATAGTACTCTTCATTCAGTTTTATATTGTAGAAATTGCTGAAAGTTGTATTTTCTTTCCATTGGTCGTCATTAATAAAATATTCGGTTCCTCTGCAATTTCATCTTCTTATTTCATTTTTTTTAAATCTTGTTCTTGTTTATTTATTTATACAATCTATACTTCATATCGAGCTATATTACCTCCCTGTTATTAGTTTGTGCGATCTATACTTCGTATCGCGTCATATCACCTCCTTGAATCTCTAACAAGGTCAATTTCATATCTTATATAAATCTATTATATCTATTCTTTTAACATAAAAAACCATGAATTATGACCTCAAAATGTAATATAAAATCATAAAGCCCGCGCAAAGCAAAATCCAACAACTCGCCTAATTTTTGCTTACCCAAAACCTATTCCTTAGTTAACTTTTTTTCTAAAAAAAATAAATCTTTATTTTTGAAATTCTGTCTAAATGCTATCTATAAAGAAAGACATGCTCTCTATAATATTGTGAATTGCTAGAGATGTTCTTAGAAAATATTTGTCAACATTGCAGTTGGTTAGTGTGGGAAAAATCTGATTTCGAGAATTAGGAGTTGAAATTGGAGACAATGTCAATACCGGATTTTGTGGGATTTTCCAATTAGTGACTTAAAGTTATGTTCCATAGCCATCAAAATAGCCTAAAAGAAGGCAATTCACATTACATAGACCCGCATATACTGTTGGAATTGGTTAAGTATAATATCATGAAAAAGTGACTTACGTGTCAACTTCGATCAAATATTCGAATGTGATCCGATAATCAAATTATGGAAATAAATAAAATAATTTGTTCTATTCGTTGAGTAGATTGTCGTGGTATATTTGGAATCTCCAAACCAATTCCTAGTGAATGAGAAATTCCGATCTAAAGTTGAAAAAAAAGAGAGAAAACTGGTTGAAAATTT
Source organism: Fraxinus anomala (assembly GCA_903798345.1). Taxonomy (NCBI): domain Eukaryota; kingdom Viridiplantae; phylum Streptophyta; class Magnoliopsida; order Lamiales; family Oleaceae; genus Fraxinus; species Fraxinus anomala. The sequence continues at coordinate 8,997 of CAIGRN010169684.1, read as the reverse complement.
GACCAAAGCCGTCGCTCGCCTAGTGTTCGAGAGAGGAGGTTGCCATTCGAGCAATAGGCTAGAGACATAGCTATGTTTCTAACGATTGAGCGATGCAAAGACGACAAGCTAGCGACAACAAATACCGCATTGGCGAAGATTGCTGAATTTGGGGTGCGACACTTCACTCACAATATTTCATTATCTATAAATTAGACCCTTGTGATGTCCATTTGATCATTCCAATAATATGCAATCATAGCATAACATTAAATTCATCATTTTTCTAGCCAAAATTCTGTATAGAAGCTGTTTTTCCAATGACGGTGTTCTTATATTTTGAAGTGCTACTAATATAAGAAGTTTGTCGTATCTTGAGAGTCGATTGCCATCATCTGTAGGCACCGTTGTGGGACAAATTCGAATTAAGGACAAAGAATTCAACTCCTACCTCGACTTTGCATGTACTTCGTTTAACGTTACATTTTTTTCTTTGAATTTTTTACTCACATTCTTACCGTTACTCTATTCAATTTATTTTGGTAAGGATTAGTAAGCTGATTTTTTTGTTTAAAGTTATCACTCATTGTATCTTTTTCCAACATCTACTTGTTAGCTTTATAGTTAGATAATATTTTATTATATTTCCGTACTTGATTCGACAATATTAAAAAGTGTCGAGCTATGTTAAGATTGGATGAATTGACTTGACAGAATCCAACATAGGCATGTTGCGATTAGACATAGGTTGTGTTTTCTATTGGCTCATCCTAGAGCCTGGTCATGTCGGAATATAGGCAAGACTGAAAAAAGAAAAGAAAACTTGAGCAAAAAACGAGTAGGATGAAGTGCTTGTATAGTTTCAGCCACGTAGGGCCTACCCTAGCATACCTAACAAAAAAAATTACATTTGGAAAAAATTCATAACTACACATGTTTAATAATACAATTAACAAATTTGTGAAAAACTTTCAATAATCGGGTGATCACAATTGTGACCTTCAATAAATGTCATTGGTTATAAGAACATACTAAATCAGAAATCATATAAAGTCATGGTTACATATCACACAATTTTGTGGGTAAGGGTCATTATTAAGTCACAAATCAAGTAATTAATTGGTCACAGTCACGTTCAAAATTCGAATTTGAGTAATTCCTATTGTACCTAACCCTATCCCTTGAGCTTCCCTCCAAATTTGGCTGTGAACACTTCCTGTACTCCTTCCACACACCACGTGAAGAATGCACTAAAGAGCATATCCCAATATCCACAGCCTCCAAATTAATTGAATTGATTATTTTTACTTCCGGAAATTTTCCTATTCAGTCAATCAAATTTCATTCTTTGGCAAATGAGTTATACTATTCATGGTGAAAATTATTGATAGTCGTTATACGTGATATACACATAACAGTTTATATTTGATACATTAATGTTGTAGTTTTTTTATTACATCATATATCAAATAACAAATTATCATATGTATGTCACGTAAAACGACTACCGATAGTTTTCACTTTGAATAGCATTATTCTTGGCAATTATTGATTGTGCACTCATACGAATCACATTTCCGTTTACATCATACTAACAAATGAATTTTCTCTAACTTGCATAAGTTGGCGATTCAGGCCTTCCAAACAAAATCACATTTTTGTGCTAATATATGCATATAACTTATTTTTTGATTACATATACTAACATATGTAGGATTTATTTGCCACGACTTTTGACAATTCAAAAGGAATTTTTGAAATTCAAAAGTTACCCGTTTGACTAATTTTATGAATGTGCTTCTTTTAATTAGATGAACTTTTAAAGAAAACTGGTCCAATGTGGCTTCCTCTTAAAGTGTTCAACATGCTTATAAATTTACAAGATATACTTTTCATAAACAATATTAGACTTGTAGTCATTAAGATTATTTCCCTTTAAAGATTGACAATCTTAACAATTTATTTTGCCCTAGTGTAGAGTTGATTTTTTGAAAGGTGATTTTTTGTTAGAAAATATGTGATTGGAAATGAGTGTCGGAAAATGTGATTTTGAAAAATGTCAATTTCAAACACCAATGTGTTATCCTTCCCATTTGAAGCGCAAAGAAACTCGAAACAAACTGTTATTCTCTACTTCGAAAATGACTTAAATCTTGTCTCATATTCTAAGGATACATTATCCTCCGTAGTAATCTTACTTATACATTATTCATTTAATTTTTCTTTACAAATTTCAATGTTCCTAATAATCTTAATAAACATGTGTTTTGTGAAGCTTAATTCTATGAGTGATGTTATCATAGTTATCGATTGTTTTAATCATCTTACATGACATAATTTTTTTTATTTCAAAGTAAAAATATGTTTTATATTCTTTTTTTAGAAAAAATATTAAGATTATGCACTACGTAGAATGACTACTGCAGTCGTTAATTATAAATATCATTTTTCTAAGTTTACACCATAACCATGTTTTTCACTTTCTAGAACACTAATTTTGTTACAATTATGCCTTGACCGTAAGTGTGACACACAATGACACTACCCTAGCATTTTCGCGTTATTAATTGCACCAACGTTGAATAACCAAATAATTCGAGATAATATAGTAACACGTGTCCTAAAAAACATAGTGTATGGCAGAAGAATATTAATAAGTAACATATCTTTAAATGAAATCAAACGTACAAAATGCCAAAAGAAATAGGCAGCCTTCGGAAGGTAGGCTGCAGTAATTTTGAAAACAAAGATCCCATTTTCATAGCCTCTTTCATTCCAGATTAATAAATAATTTCAATTGTTTCTATGCATATTGTTTGCAGAATCAACATCTAACTATAACTGGACATAGAGAAGATTTTCAGGGTCCATAACCCTTTTGTAGAAAGTGATTTTCATTTCATCATGTGATTGCACCCACCAAAGACATCTTAATTAAACGAGCATGTAGTTTAGGTTACTTATTTTGCTAAATATGATTTTCAAATTACTTCTTTCTGTTAATAAAACACTCTTTTAGAATGTACTTTTAACTTACTTTCAACAAAAGTAACTTTTAAGCATAACCAATAAAAAGTAAAATTACTCCTTAATCTTTATACAACCACAAAAAGGAGTCAAACCACTCTAAATCTTACTTGAATACTACTATTAATGGCAAAGCAAACTTCGAAAACAATGCTCAACAATTTAACGAAAATAGTTGAGTAACAGTAAAGTTATAACACTAAGTTCAAAGCTGTCGATGGTTCATATAGACGAAAGATATTAAAAAGAAGCCTCTCGGATGGACCAGGAGAAAAAGTTCACAAAAAACAAAGCTGTTTAAAAGTCAATCGAGAAGCCCAAAAGGATTACAAATAGTTTTTATTGACGGAGGTATAATACTAAGAAGCAACATAACCTGCACAGAAAGCCCTCTCCAGCTCACTAGCAAACTTCTACCCCCTTAAAATCCATCTCCGGATGCTGGAAAAATTCATAAACTCAAATCGGTAAAGCATATCAACATGACTTGGAAATACATAGTAATGCCAAAGGAATAAGACGAGAAGTGCGAGGTAAGTCATTTAGTGTTCACCTCAGCCAAATATATTTTTTATTATCTCTTGCTTCAGCAATTCATGACTAGTTGGAAGGCCCATGGATATTTGTCGTTCGTCAAACTGCAAATCATTTAAGCCAAATTGAACTTCTTAAAAAGGTTGCACAAAAATTGAGTCACCATTTCAAAGCTGGCCAAATGTATAGTGTCAACTGACCATCTTCAAAATATATATCATATGAATATGCCACATATGAAGTGGTCATGAAAGTAAAAAAATATAGGTGCAAATGCTGTTATGGTGTACCAAAGCTTACCATCATCTTTTCCACAGTTGAACGTGTTTCGGCGTCCAAATCTGAAAGTTGGCTGGTTTCAGGTTCTACTTTCTGGATATCAATCTCTGGCTCACCCTTCACCAGATACTTCCACCAGTCCATCTTGTTCTGCTTGGTAAGGAGGATTGAGACAGATTTCTGATCCTCTACAAAAAGTTGGAATATAGTTAGACATCCATTTGCTTTCAAAGAACATTCAACTTACATTTTTTATCAATAAACAGACAAATCTACAATATATATAATGCACGTCTGTAGAATATGTAACAAGACCTACCTAAAGTCCAAAAGCTATCATCTACCTTAATAGGCTGGAAGAGTTCACCCTGCAAGCAAACAAACATAAGTTCAACTTTTTATTCTAAGAGAACAGCAAGTGAAGATCCATGGAACAGCACAATACACTTACGTCAATAACTGGAGGATGACCTTTGAGCCCAACTTTAAGATGGTTCTTCTTAAATTCACACACAATGAAACTTGACTTTGTTCCAGAAGGTACAGGAACAACAACACTTGCCTCTTGCAAAGTTTGACCCCAAGAGTACTTATCCATATCAAGACCATTGCCTTTGTTAGGAGCTGCTCATATACAAGTAACCAACACATCATGGTCTTCCTTAAACAAGTACAACGGATGGTTGGTAGTCATTGGTCACATATATAGATTATCAAAAATATTAGATAACATGTCATGAGCACAAGCAAAATCAGAATAGGGGTTGGCGTGGGCCGATTTTGGGCCAACCCAAAACCAACTAGGTCGGTTTGGGAGAATTCCAACCCGAAACTGACACAATCCATCTTTGAAACCAAACCGACCCAAACTGATCTGTTTGGTTTGGTTAGGTCAGTTTCAACACAACAATTCTTTTTCAATGGATATCAATAGACAATAGCGGTCCTAACAATATATCAATTTAATTATTCAAATGGGGTCCTTCAATCCCATTAAGCATTAAATTCATAATCAAAATTGAGAAAAAGAATTTGAATCATAAAGGACTTACTTGACTGCATTTTTTATGACACCAAATGGGATGATTGACGAGAAGAAAACAAATCCTTGAATCTTGATGACTCCCTTCAAATTCTTGAAAAGAAATCGCCGATCGAAGACGAGAGGGAGAGGGGCGGCGGCGACTAGCGAGTTGCGAGGGCTTCTCCCTTTTCCTTTTGGAACGAGACACTGAGGCAAATGGCTATTAGGTTTTGTTTTTATATACTTTGATTTTTCATTAAAGTTTACTTTTTGAATTTTAAATGATTTACAAAAGAACTAATAAAAATGAAAGGGGTCGGGTCCACTTCGGTTGGTGGCTTAATTCATGACCCAACCCTACCAGACAGATACCAAACTGGAAGCTACCCAAATCAAACCAGGAAACAAGCCCAAATCAACCTGACCCGACGGGCGAGTTGGACGGTTTGGCGGGTAATTTGACTACTTCTAATTAACACGCTACCATGTAATTTTCACTGTGACTGTTGATTGCACTGGAATACAGTGTGTCAGTAATGCATGGCACACACAGTTGACAAACATTAAAACTAAAATCCATGCAGATGGAAAGATAAATCTAAGAAATTCCACTAATAGAAAATTGCTCTTTTCCCTAGTCATGACTTCCTTTTGTAGAAATCCCAAAAGTAGAACGCAGTTAAAGATTTACCATCCTCATAATTTAACTCCAAAGGGAAAAAGAAAAATTGATTCATAGTCTGCTTTCCCTTTCTTCAAGAAGTTTACATCTATCAATGAAACAACTTTCACAAATACTACAAAGAATCTCCAAAAGCATGGAATAGCTAAAAAAATCTCCCAGGCACCTGTTCATGTGCCCACACTCTAAAGTGTAAGGTATTTGACAAATTAAATTTTGATTTCTTTTATTTAAGTTGATTGCGTTAAAAAAATATGAGAACAATTGGGCAGCCATGCATAGAAGGAATTACAGCAATATGGAATGTTTTGCAGAAGGCAATTTTCATGGGAAGGGAAGTCTAATTAATGCTGGTCAATGAAGAATTACGGTACATCCACGTTTAATTCTTGTTTTCACTTTCCGACTAGTTTTCTTTTTTTCGTTTTCGCGGTGCGTTTGGTAGGATTCCCCCCAGGCCCTCTCCATTATTTTCCACATGAAGTCAATAAAAAATGCACGATTCAAGATCGAAGATATCTTCTCCTCATCCCTCTTCCTTGCAATGTACTTCAAGAAATATATAGATTCTCAAACATATACCAATGCAATTGAACACGAGCAAATAAAGTTCCATACCAAAACATATGAAGAAAGATATAACATAGGTTCTCATGTTTTCTTCCCTGTTGAAATCAAAAACAGAGGTACACAGGTACTACAACCTTTCTTATGCAGCTATGCAAATTAAGCAGGATAAATATTTTTAAGCAACACTTGATCGATGCACTACTTATGTAATGAAACTCTAGTGCCTTATAAACATTAATCAGCACAGCTAAAGTCCAAGAATAGGCAAAGCATAAAGTAGACAAACTTAAATAGAATCAATCCATAAAGAGAAAAATGACATAACCAGTCAAGACCAATCTAACCACGTTCAAACAAATGGAAATTTTGTGAAGAAATAAATCACAATAATCTCGCCAGTCTAAGTTTGTAGAAGACAAGCCAAAAAAATGATTTCATAGAGCCATTATACGCAAAAAGTAATACATACAGAATCGAATTCTAGAAAATCCACTTGTGATTAATAATATTATTCCAAATAATAAAAATTGAAGGATACCTCAAGGTCCTTTTCTCCTCATCTTTAATATCACTTTCCTTTCCTTGACATCCAGCTTCAACTCTTTCATTTCCACATCTGTAGCCAATGGTGGATCCTCCATTCTCTTGTCAGATTTTGCACTTAGTTCAGTCTTCAATTCTTTCTCTTCTTCTCCTCGACAACCAATTTATCCCTCACCATTCTAACCACAGCATTCAATGTCCTCTATCAAGGAATAGCTCTTGAATAAATGGCTCTCTCGCGCCATGAACTCAAAGACCTTCTCCAGAAACCCAAAGGGTTCGACGGATCGAACGAGGCGGTAAACAGCTTCATTGATGTCGTCTGTCTGGTTTTCCTCTACGTAGTCGGAGAGAATTGCCATCTGAGTAGTTCAATTCAACAATTTAGGACTTTATGGTGGTATATAATGAGAAACTGCACATAGGACTTCTTAGTTAAGATTTACAGCCAATTAGAAAGTTCTTTCTTTTATTATTATTTTTGTTTCTTCTTGGTGCTTCTCTCTATAAAATCAAACAAGCAGCTAGACACTTGCTTTTAAGTAATAAAACATGAAATGAATTAAAAAATCACTGGGGCTCTGTTAAAGTGCTTACTTGTAAAGGACAGCTTAGAGTATGTTCGGCTAAGCTTAAATAAAGAAGTAAAAGTTACTTATAGTTCCAAACATTTTTCAATAACTTTGTCATAAAGTTATTTTCTAAAAGTAACTCTTACGTTGTTGTCAAAATGAGTAAGTTACTTATGTTAAAGAAAATAATTTTAGAATGATTTACTTATAATTTAACATTTTAAGGTGAGCCACACATGCTCCAGGTAGAAAACTAGGATAACAATTAAGTTTATTTTAGTGACTAGCCTTTATGAACATCAATACAATAAAATTCCATGCAAATGAAAGGTCACTGGAAATTAGTACTTAGGTATGGTTGCTAATCTAAAATTTGAGAGTGCATATCACAACCATAAATCCAAAAATATGTAGCAACTAGCAACACCTCGAGCAAATTTGTATTTAATTCTCACCAACATAACAATTAACAAGTAACGGATATTCACGTGAATCATGTATCTGCACTTTCCAGAAGTCATAAAATGGCAATGTACCTTACAACTTATATGGTTGGAAGAGCATGTTGTTAAACTTACAACTTTTACATGGAATGCATAATATTGAATATGCATTGATGTAATCAAAGTTAATTAATAGCTCATTCTTCGCAATTTCTTCAAATACAACATTCTATATGTTACGTAAAAACCCTAGATATTCAAACCCCCCAGTGGAATTGTTCATTAATGCATTTTTATTTGAATTAAATTTGGAAAGTAAACAACTGGAAGAATCTTTTATATTTGAAGCACGTGCATTTGATGCATATGACTGCTACGTCTATCTACACCAACCGAGAAAGTTACATACAAAATAACTAGCAGCAGAAGTTAATGCCCCAAAATATTTCATAACCAAGAACATTTAAACATGTGCAAAAAACATAAATTATAAATAAAAGATCAAATTAACAGGCACCAAAATTATATAAAAATTAAAATGAAAATCATATATAAGGCCTAATGCAAACTGAGATAATTTCAAAAACGTAAATACCTAAAAGTCAGTAATAAACTAGAAATATCCTAGAAAACAAAATAATAAATTAAAATCCGACAATAATTATAAATTCAGAAGACCGCATGATCTGAGCAACAAAATCAAATTAAAGTTAAGAGGATAATAAAAAAATTAAGAGAAAGAGACGTGGATTACCGAAAGAGCAGGTGAACTCCGGCGGTGGGTGGCGAAACTCGGCCAGTTGTAGAGACTCGCGGAGGGCACAAACAAATGGACAAGAAAATTTTGCGGTGGGCGTTTTAGGTAACTTATTATTATTATTATTATTATTATTATTATTATTTTAATGGCATCACCGATACGACTAATTGTATTACAGTATTACTGCTACGAATTTTATTTACTATAACACATTATAAATCACCACAATTAAGATATATTTTCAGTAAGAGTAATTATATTCAAACAACAATTTTTTATATCCACACCACATTTAATTACAAGAATATTTGTTTATTTTTACTTTTATGTCTTCGACTTTTTTCATATTGCCTTGTCATTCTTAACCTTCAATTGATTAATACATGTTATCTTCGATCGCGATTTTCATCCAAATAAAAGATGGGTAAATATTTTGTTTTAACTTTCATTATAGTTATTTATTTAAGAATAAGAGAGATGAATATATATCTTTTTGACCCTTATAACAAACATTTTGGACTAAAATGGTCTCCATAGACGGCAGAAAAATTAACAGAGGGTTCATGCAAAAAAAAAAAAAAAAA
>CAIGRN010169672.1:0-10711 GCA_903798345.1 Fraxinus anomala | reverse complement strand
CATCGTAGATACCAGAAATATGGACTAACCAACCTACCATGACATATCAAGGCGCTTGTTCAGATTGACAGATATGATTTGCCCAGCACTAGAGTTTAACTATTTGTATTTTGCTTTTACTTTTATTTTTCCTTTCATTTGTGCATTTTGTAAGGGAAGTAGTACTCCTTTTTTACTGTTTTCCTATTATTTTTTACTTTCACTGTAAGAAAAGTAGTACTTTCTCATTTATAGCTATGTTTCATTTCAGTTGTAACCAAGGTATTCCTCCGCCACAAGTCCTTTATTTGAAAAATTATTTTGATTTTACTTTTAATTTTGCTTAGAATTGTGCTTTTTTAAAGGGAAGTAGTACTAATTTTTTACTGTTTTCCTATTATTCTTTACTTTCACTGTAAGGGAAGTAGTACTTCCTCATTTATTGATTTTATTGATATTATTTGTAACCACGGTATTCCTTTGCCACAAGTGAGGACATATTAATAAAATCTCGGAGGTACCGCCCTCCTTCCACTAAACAAAAATTGGATCTTCCAGGTGAATGTAACATTTCTACTAATTGATCTTTCCTTGTTTGATGCAGGTAGAGATTCAAGGGTAAATCCATTTGAAGAGGGAGCGGATGATGAGAACCATGGTACGAGCTAGCAAGGGCAAGGTCCAGTTGATTGTAGAGGAAGAACCAATGACTAGGTCACAAGTAAAAAATGTCAATGAAGCTATGGGATTACTTATTCAAGCTACAATGGATGAGATATCAACCACAACAAGCAAAAGGATGAATTTTATATTGGGCATAGAAGAAGGAACAAGATGGATCAACTCGGTTCAAGTAACAGGCAATGGAGATGAAAATAATAACTACACGACCGCATAGTAAACCCAGGCATGTGGCCGCATGCCTCTATACTAAGAATCAAGGTAGCATTTTGGATGAACTATACGACCGCATAGTAGAAATCAAGTGGCGAATTTTCCAATTTTTGGAAAAAAACATAGTTTAGTTATAACTCTAGTTTTACGGTAATTCTTGATATTTAGACTATTAATTCCGTTTTAAATTAGGTTTTTATGGGTTCTCTAATAAATATGACTCATTTTATTCATTGTAAAAACAGATAATTTGAGAGATATTATTGTGAGGCATATTACTTTCAACTCGTTATTCATAGAATTAATTCCAAACTTATCAAGAATTTAATTATAGTAGCATTCAACAATTCAAGTGAGGTTCATAAGTTTTGATATTACGGGGTCAAAATATTGTTTACGATTTTCTTGGTTCTTTGGTTGATTAATTGATTGGATGAGCTTTTCAAACATTGATTCTTAACTTTCTTGGGTTTGATCTAATCAGTAGTAGGTTTCGTAAGTTCAATTGTTACGTGGGTTATCATCAGTTAAAATGCTAGGTTTAGGTTCCTAGTACCTTTCATAACTTGATTAAAATTCAACATCCGCTTATTTTTAGTTGACAATTAGATATAATCAATCTCAACCTGATATCATTAAATTCGTGTGTTTCAAATTAAATATCAATTTACTTATTTTTAGTTGATAATTAGATTTTTATGTTTCAAACAACGGCTAGTTTTAATAAGTTGATAATCGATTATTGTGTGCTTGCTACTCTACCCTTTATTTATTCTTGTATACCATGCCATCCATTTATGGGATAAATTCGCATCTAAGAATCTTAGGAGAACTCTTGAACGTTAAATTTCATTGAAATAGGCTAACTCCCAACATCATTTAAAGGGTTAAAAACGATGTTGGCACCAAACTTTTAAAATGTATTGTACTTTAGTAATTGGAGTTTTCTTTTAGTTACTTCCAATGTATCTGTTACTATTTAATAGTTTTATTGAATGTTTAACAATTTTGCTTACGTTGCTGAATTTCTTGATCGTGAGATGACGTTAACAAGATAAAAATGTTTGTTCCACATGGATTTGGAATTCGGTGCACCCATTTCAAAATGTCATGTCTTTTAATCTCACCTTCATTTTATTCTAGGTGGATTGAATTTGATTGATTTTTTTACCCTTTTTATCATTTTATTTTGCCACAAAAGACTTAACGTCAAACTCATTAAAGAAATTTTTAAAACAATTAACACATTTATGCTAAAACAAAGTTCGTTGATTAAAGTGAAACATGTTTTAAAAGTGTAGGGACGAACATGTTTTAAAAGTTTTGGTGACGAACTGAGTTTGAAAGAATTCATGTTTTTTGCAAGTATATTGTAATGGTGGAATTATGTGTTTATAAGAAACCTACAATATATAGGGAATTTTTAACATCAATAAATAAGACTATAATTAGGAAAATTTATAACATCAATAAGTGAGCAAGATTACATGTTGCCATAAAGCCTATATATTTTTTATGTTAAATATTTGATTTATTAGGCTTCTTTTGACTATATCATTGTTGGATGCATAGTATAACCTTGTGGTATTGCATAATATTTAATCGTCATCACCACATCAGAAATGAATTTTGATGACACCCAACCTATTCCGTGCGAGTAAAAAACCAAAAAAAGGTTTCTAGCAAGATAATGAAAAACACAATTAGCCCCACACTGAACAAAATACAATATAAAGCAGGTTAATGTAACTACTAGAAACATAGTGGCAAAATATTAGGAAAGAAATCAAGTCTAGAAAGCATATATGATGTGTATGGTTAGGTGGCATATATCGTGTTAGACTTTATTATATTATTTATTGTATAAGTGGTACTATGATTGCATAAATTAAGCACATGTTTCTTAATTTCGAGTGACTGATTTGCAGTATTATATGGTAATAAATGTAATATATCTTAAAAATAAGTTTGTCCTAAAACAAAACTATAACCTAAATAACAACAAACACACAAACATGCAAACATGCAAAAATATTTGATTAGACAATCCAACTTTTTACCTCAGGATTCGAAGTCATCTTTTTAATTTACAAGCTGCTTCAAAACTAAAATACTGAACCAATATCCACTCTTCCGATGAAAAATCAAATTGTGTATGTGAAGAACTAAGTAGACAATTATGAATTAATAAGTTGCTTCAATTTTCGACCTTTTGTGGTCAAATATATCATTTCACCCTTTTGTAAGATTCACACCAAACTTATTCTTTTTACTCTTTTTAGTGTCCAATCTAATGTTGAATTTTTTTCATTACTTTCCCCACCTCTCTAGTTGAGGTGGACTCTACTAATTGTAAGTCAACACATCAATAAACAAGAATTCTCTAATTCTTTGAATGCATTGACCTCTAGGACAAGACTATGCTAATATCCCTAATCAAAAGTCAAGTCTTCTCAAATAAGTGTTTGAGGTCTTAACAAGGGCAATTGGTACGTCTTCTGTTTCATGCACTTGCTTTTCTCAAAAAAAAAAAAAAAAATTATGACTCATGTAACGAGCTTTTGGCCGATGACTCCCAAATCAAATGATTTTAGAGTATCAAGTTGTAAATACCCAAGGCTTAATAACTCGAGTTATAAAGATTACGCAGAGCTACCTTTTATTTATTTTTCTACCCTGGTAAATACCCGAGGCTTAATAACTCTCATTTTGCTGAAAATCTAGTAGTGCAGTTTGCTGTGGTGCGATCTAAGCCCCCTGATTATTACTCCATTGAAAACATAGGTGATTTCTCTAGCCTAGGTAATAGGTGTTAGGATTTGGATTATGTTGTTGCCTTTGAAAATTCTGAGTGTAGTTCACATCCTCCACTGACTGAGAAAAAGGACTACCTAGAGTGTAGTCAACACTTTCATGATTCTCCCCAGAATGCTTGCATTTCGGTTCGACTAATTGAATTGCACTAATCTTTTCTAGCTTTTGTGCCAATGATGCCAATTGAGTTGATATTGTTGTCAAAGAATCAACTTCATATACTCTAAGAACCATCTTCCTACTCACTATTTTAGTAGGCCAAAGTGCACTAGTGAATGCAAAGTCCTTCATGATTTGGTAGACATGATCCGTGGATCATTTTGTGATAGAACCATTGCCTGTAAAGTCTACGTTAGCCATGTTTATCGAATACAGGCCAATGTAGAAATATTGTACCTAAAGCTACTTCTGCAATCTCTGTTATGGGCATTGGTGTAGTAAACCCTTGTATCATTCCCGAGCCTCTAAATAGCATTTTGAGTCTAGTTCTTGGAAAATAGTAATCTCATCCTTTAGCTTTGCAATCCTTTTGAATGGGAAATATTTGCTAACGAATTTCTGACTCAATTGCTTCCATGTAATGATGTTCTGAGGTAGACAAGTGTCTAACCACTCTCTGGCTTAGTTTCTCAATGTATATGGGAAAGCCTTAGTCATTACTTCGCTTGAAATCCCTAGATACTCGATTGTTACACACATGTCCAAGAATATTAATATGTGAGAGTTGGGGTTCTCAATAGCTCTCCCAAAGAACTGCAGAGCATTCTGGAACATGTTTTTGACATCCACCCTCAAGTGGAAGTTCGCCTAGCCAAACGCCAGATATACTATGCTAGATTGTCTTCCACAACAGGTGGAACCATGTACTCTCTCATTAGCCTTGCATTTTCATTAGCTACAACCACATTCGGTTGTGCTGCTCCCAAATTAGCCCCAATAGATATTTAGCCCCTATTTGAAACCCATTTTTTTTCTCATTTTATTTCTCATTCTTCATTTCAACCACACATTTTATCAATAAAATAATATTACACGTAAATTCAAAAAATTTCCTTATTTTTTAACCACACAATCTTCCATAAATCACTATTCCAAACAAACATTTCCACCCAAAATGGGTGTCAAACAGGGGCTTATTTAGATTTTCCTCTGTCATGTTTTCCTTTTCTGTTTTTGGCATGTTTCTACCCATTGTGTTCTTTGAAGGTTGAATATTCATTCGATCTTCAGGTCAAATTGAGCAAGATCATCGGTTCTTGAACTTCGCATACAAGGCCATGAAAAAATAAAAAACACTGTAAAATTTTTCTAATATAATAAAGTAAACTAAAGAAAAAAAATTAAAAATTCATATTAAAACTAAAATTAACTAAAAACTTATAAAAAACAATAGTCCCCAGCAGCGGTGCCAAAAACTTAACCCCTTGAGAATCCACAAGTGCACATGATCGTGATCAAGTAATATAATGATAAATAGAGTGTCGAACCCATGTACTCTCTCATTAGCCTTGTTAAAGACTTATTTTGGCAAAAATACAATGAGATAAAAATGCCAAATGAAGGAAAAAACCAATAAAAACAAATTGAGTAATACAATGTTGCTTTGTTAAAACATTGAATGGGACATAACTTGAACAAAGAAAAAATAGTACAATTAATCTCACGATTTCAATTAATGAAAAGACTTGTATAGGGTCGTTCATGTCTTATACGCTGTTGTCTTCAATATCACAATTCTAGTAAAATATGTTTCATATTATTTTGTTATTGTCTCAAGCAAAAATTATTTTCATACAAAATATTTATCAATCATTGTTTAACTTTAACAACATGATGGTCCATTGAAATATATATTTCATTGTTGCTCTCTTCAGAAGTCTTGTACATTATTCAAGGGTAAATTTCTTGTGGTTATTGGCATTTGTTACACAAAGAATATGCCTCCTTAACACCATATTAAAAAAAAATTACAATATTCTTTCTAAAGCATCATATTCTTCTAGTTAAACCAAAATCTTATTGTGTCAAATGTTGTAGCATTTAACTTATCACCTTTATAAAGGTCAACAACTATAAATTTTTTATACCTTGTCTATCAGTTTTTAGAGAAAGCTAGTATTAATCAACGTCCATTTATGCATATATATCATTTTACATTAATACAGATTAACCATATGATAATCCAACATTAGGCATAGAGTCAAAATTTCATTACGTTCTTAATCATTATATGCAATCCTATTTTTTAGTATCGTAAACTTACTTTCATTACACAAAATTTCATTAGTTCTAATCGAGAATTACATTAATTCTTCAACCTTTAGAACTCCTACTCAGCTGATGAACCATAGTTTTATGTGAGATTTCGTCTAAATCTTTCAATCACCAAATGTAATATGATGTCCTCATGTAATTGAAGCCTCTTCGCATCAGATTGGTGCCACAGTAAAATGTATTGCCTTACCTTAGTGATGAAGTGAATTGATCCAAAGGAGGTAACAAACTATCGAGGGTTCGATGTATGTTGAGAAGGGACTAAGGGTATATTTGAGATCAAATAGAGTCAATAAAGCCATGAAATCGCTCGTTTAAGCTATGGAGTCCAAGATGGTGAAGTTAACAAGCCAAATACCAAGTTCTATGTTGGGCATAGGAGCAGAAACAAGTGGAATGCTTTGGAATCGAGAACTCAAAACTTGGACGCAAGACGGACTGCTATGCGATAGCATAGAACAAAATGGGTATGGCTGCATACCTCTATATCGAATCAAAATTGAAAGCTGTCAATTGGACTATGCGACTTCATGTAGGCTGCAGCCTCTATACCGAATCAAAATTGAAGGCTGTCAATTGGACTATGCGACTACATGCAGGAAGCCTATGCGGGCCTATAGTGCAATTCTGGACACGAATTTTCCAAATTCTACGTAATCTTCTATTTTAGTTAAAACTCTAATTTGTAATATATTTTTTTATTTTTAGAGTTTAATTCTATTTTCTAGCTAGGTTTTATGAATTCCCTACAAATAGGACTCATTCTACCCATTGTAAAACACACAATTTGAGAGATTTTACTGCAAGACATATTGTTTTCCTCTCGTTCTTCATTGAATTAATTTTGAACTTATCAAAATTATTTCTTGCGGCCTTCAAACAAATCGAGTAAGATTCTTAAGTCTTGTAAACACGGCGTCAATATATTGTTGGCAATTCTATTGGTTCCTTGATTCAATATTTTTAAATCAAGTTTAAACGTTGATTTCTTGGCTTTCTTAGGTTGAATCAATCTTGTGTGGGTTTCGTAACTACCATTTCTACGTGGGTTCGCATCAGTTAGTATAAGTGAAAGGCTCCAAAAATCAAGGTTATATCCTTTTTGTTTTTTCCTTTTGTTTGAGTTTTTTTTCTTCATTCTTCGTGTTCTTCATTTTTGATCCAATCCAAAGAAAAAAAAAAAAAGAAAACTAGGAAAAACAATTGCTAGCAGCATACAATTTCATTTTTGAGTTAAAAAAAAAATTCCAAATTTAAAAGTGTCCAATTCCAATTCAAGAAACACCTTCTTGAATAATTCCTTAGTGTCCACTCGAAGCGTTAATTCCTACTTTTTGAGTCATTCTAGAGTCAATTTTCTTACTCAAATCTTTGTTTGAAAGTCTACAACAATTAATTTTAGTTGAGATGGAATTAGTTCTTTGAAACACTTGCAAGCAAGCATTGAGTGGAAAAAGACAAGAGTGGTGAGACTAATAGAGGAGAAAAGCCAATTTTAGTGATATACGAGCGCATACAGTTGAAACAAATATTAAATTAGAATAGGATGTCGGATAGAGATGACTCCACATCAAGCAGGAATAATAGTCAAGTCAACATGTTGGATGAGGTGATATGACAGTTCGAAAGGTTGTTTGAAGATGTGAGAGATAGATTAGATCGGCAAGACACATTATTTGCTAACTTATGTAGGGAACAACCTAGAGATATTCCTAACGCAAGGAGACAAGGATGGCGGGATCATCGAGCAGATATTTGTGGTGAATGGAAAACGGATAGTGACATTAATGAAGATGCATTGGTAGATGTCGAGTTAGAAAGAATGAGAGATAGAAGAGTTAGGCATGAAAGGAGGGGTAGAGATCTTGTTGGAGATTGTGTTGATAAAAGTATGGACAATATCAAAATGACAATTCTTTAATTCAAATGAAGGAGTGATCCGGAGGCATACTTGGAGTAGGAAAAGAAAGTAAAATTGATATTTGATTGCCACAACTACTTGGAGAAAATGAAGGTAATTATTGCGGTGCTTGAATTTTCCGATTATGCTATCATTTAGTGGGATTAAGTAGTAACATCCAGGAGGAGGAACCGTGATAGGCTTATTAATACATGGGAAGAATTGAAAGCTATCATGAGGAAGAGGTTCGTGCCTAATCATTATTATAGGGAGCTTCATAAAAAATTGCAATGTCTCTATCAAGGTTCTAGGAGTGTGGAGGATTATCACAAGGAGATGGAGATTGCTATGATTAGAGCGAATGTTGAGGAGGATAGGGAGGCCACCATGGCCCGATTTTTGAATGGTTTGAATAGAGATATAGCTAATGTGGTAGAGTTGCAACATTATGTGGAGTTGGAAGATATTCCCATATAGCTATGAAGGTGGAAAGACAATTGAAGAGGAAGAGAACAACTAGAAGAGAACAACTAGATATTCATCGGGTTCTAACTCTTCTTGAAAACCGAAGTGGGATGATAATAGAGGTGATGGGGCTATTTCGACTAGTAAGACGGATCCACCAAAGGAAAAAGGTTTTGACCTATGGTCAAATCTTATGTTTTGATTATAACAAACAAACTACATTTATCTCTAATTCTAATCTCCAAAATGTTACATGTCGCCAATTTTGAGACAAAACTATTGGACAAAAAGTTGTCAATCAAGGAAGCTCAAGACAAAGATCGATCGAGCACTCATGAAGAAAAACTTTGTGCCATTTCAAAATCAAGCAACAAATAGAGCACTTGCGCCAAATTAATCGAAGACATTGGAACTAGATGTTTTTAGCTCATTTGTAAAGGTAAAATATTTTTTGGCCATGATACATTGAAAGCTCGAGTGATGAATTTGTTATACAAGATAAAAATTCACGTCATTAAAAATCTTTGAACAAAAAATTATTTTTCAAAGGTAAGATTCTCAACCTAATCATGAAAATTATCGAACCTCACTTACCTTGAAATATCTAGTAAAAATGTCAAGTAAAGTTTACCGGCTATAAACAAAAAATTGACCCAGAAAATTCTCTGGCCATCCGGAGGTCCGGTTCGCCAACAACGGTCGAATTTTTGACCGTTCTAACAAGTTTCAAACTGTTATATTTTGGGTCATCCAGTTTGGTAGCAAAGTTGGGTTTTTCAACTGTTATAAATACTAACCCACCTACCTTTTAAAAAGACAACTTTTGAGCATTCAATGCATATTCCTTTGAGCTAACATTGTACTGATTTCTCATATCATTTATTATCAAATCATTTTGCTATTGAAAAATCTTTGATCAAATCAATTCTTGAAAATCATTCCACGCATCAAAGATTTTTATACCTAACACTTGAGCTTCATTTATTGCTATATATTAAAGTGTTAGCCTACTTCTCTTCCAACTTCGGAATCATCGTTCATTAAGAAGAGAAGATTTCATTTGTAAGCTTACTTGAATTGTGGGTCGTGTTGAGGTCCCGAAAAGTTCAACGTTGTAAAATGATCGGTGGTCCTTGCTTGTAAGTCACCGGAAGCATTGTAAAGGGTTGGATTGCACCACAAGCCAATCAACATAGTGAATTTAGCATTGCTTGTGCAGGAGAGCTTGGTAACAGAGGACGTAGATCATTGTGTTGGATCGAACCTTTATAATTATATCGTTTTCACTCTCTATCCCTCTTCACTTATTACTTTCATAATTGTGTTTTATATTTGAATCAATCTATCTAGTTATTAACGTGCTTGATTTTAGATTAATTCTTCGAAAGGTTTTAATAACCAATTCACCCCCACCCCCTCTTGGTTAGTCATTCTTGAGCTATCAATTGGTATCAGAGCGAGGTACTCATTTTCAAAGACTTCACAGTCTTGAGTAATTGCTAATCAATTGTTTCAAAACCATGAGGGGCATTCTACAAATAGACCTCCCTTATTCGATGGCACACACTATAATTATTGAAAGGCTAGAATGACGATTTTATATTCAATCTATCGATTATAATATTTGAGAAGTAGTTGAGTATGGACCTTATAAGCCTACTAAGACCATTAAGATAGATGGTCAACCCGATCAAACTATTCCTAAACCTATAGAAGAGTATGATGAAGATGACAAAAGATAATTATCCTTAAATGCCAAAGCTAAGAATTTACTCTATTGTGCATCAATATAAAAATGAATTTAATCGCATTAGCACTTGTGAATCCGTATATGACATTTGGCATGCATTAGAAGTTACACATGTAGGCATTAGTAAAGTTAAAGAAAAAAAAATCAATATGCTAGTCAAGGAATTTGAAAATTTCTTTANGCATTAGTAAAGTTAAAGAAAAAAAAATCAATATGCTAGTCAAGGAATTTGAAAATTTCTTTATGAAACAAGATGAATCTATTGTTGATATGATTACTAGTTTTACCTATATTGTAAATGGCCAAAGAGGATTCGACCACAAATTTACTAACGGTGAACTTGTGAGCAAAATGCTTAGGTCGCTCTCGCAAGAATGGAGTCTCTTTAGGATATTGATAGAGAACACCAAGGATATAAGCACATATCCTTTGGAAGAACTCTATGGAACTTTGATGACCTACGAGCTTAACAATGCCGAAATCAAGGAGAAGACAAGAAAGAGCAAAGAAGAATCAAAGGAGATAGCTAAATGCCAAATTGCGTTAAAATCGACAATTGATGAAAGAACAACAAGCAACAACATGAGTGATGAAGAGCTCGATGATTTAGTTTTTCTTGTCAAGAAATGGAGAGG
>CAIGRN010169653.1:0-11666 GCA_903798345.1 Fraxinus anomala | reverse complement strand
GAAAACAAAAACTCCATATGAACTTCAAGAAAATAGAGTTTCCAATATCGATTATTTTAAAGTATTTGGTTGTAAATGTTTTATCTTAAAAAAAATTGGAAAAATTTGATTCAAACTTCGATATTGAAATTTGCCTTGGATATTTATCACTAGCATAACTTATCGAGTTTTTAACGAAAGAACTTTAGTCGTTGAAGAATCAATGTATGTAATATTTGATAGCGCTTATCCTCTTGATCAAAATAAAGGTATTCATAATAATGTAGGTTTGGAAATTCCTTTTGAACAAATAAACTTCCAAAATTAAAATAAGAAAAATCCTAAAAATCTTGAAGATCAACATGAGGAAGAAGCAAATATGCAACAAAATGAAGTAGAATCTCCCAAAAAACAAAGTGAACCATCTCTACCAATGAATGGATGTTTGTCCCTTCTTATTTTAAAGATCTTATCATTGGTGATCCATCCAAAAGTGTAAATACTAGGGCTTCTTTTAGAAATTATTTTAATAATTGCGATTTTATTTCACGAATTAAACCAAAGAATTTCAAAGAAGTGGAGTTTTATGAATTTTAGATTCAAGCTATACAAGAAGAACTAAATCTATTTGAAAGAAATGATGTTTGAGATTTAGTCGCCAGATCAAGTGATCAATCGTTATTAATACAAAATAGATTTTTTCGAAATAAACGAAATGAAAATGAGATATGTACTTAACATTATTATATTAGTGGCCCAAAGTTACAATCAAGAAGAAGGTGTAGGCTTTGAAGAAATATATACACCGATTGGTAGATTAGAATCAATTTGCATACTTCTTGGTTTTTCTTTGTCATAAAGATTCACTCTTTACAAAATGGACGTCAAAAGAGCTTTCCTAAATGGTTTTATTTAAGAAAAATTATTTGTTGTGTGACCTCCCAATTTCAATAATCACAAGTATTTAGATAATATTTTCAAATTAAGAAAAACTCTTTACGGTTTAAAGAAAGCTCCTAAATGATAATATGAAATATTGAGCAAATTTCTTTTTTGAAATGATTTTTCAATGGGAAAAGCGGATACTACACTTTTTATCAAAATCAAAAAAGATGATATGGTTACTGCGCTAATTTATGTTGATAATATTATCTTTGGTGCCACTAGCATTTCCTTTTGTGAAGAGTTTTCAAAATGTATGAGCAAAAAATTTGAAATGAACATGATGAGAAAACTCAAGTTTTTCCTTTGACTTCAAATCAAATAAACTAATGATGGGATCTTTATTAGTCAAATTAAGTATATCATGGACATGCTCAAAAATTTTGAAATGGAATAGTTGAAGCCAATGAATACTCCAATGAGTTCTTCATTCAAATTGGACAAAGACAAATAAAATACAACCGTATATATAACAAAATATTGAAGTATGATCAGATCCCTTCTTTACTTAACCGTTAGTAGACTCGATATTATGTGTAGTATGTATTTATTTGCAAGATTTAAATCTAACCTTATAGACTCATACCTAGGGCTGTAAATGGATCAGATATGGACCAGATCTGCCTATATCTGATCCGAAAATTCAACGGATATTTGATTGTTAAATCCATATCCGTTTTGCTATATTATCGGATATCCGATCCGATTATCGTTTAACACCTCAATGCTGTTAAACGAATTTTCAGATATCTTAGTGGCACTAGAACATTAGGTCTTTGGTATCCTAAGGGCATTCATATTGATTTTCTTAACAATTTAAATGCCGGTTGAGCCGGTTGCAGAATTGATCGTAAGAGAACTAGTAAAATTTACCACTTCTTAGGCTTTGTATTTGTATCATAGTTTAATAAGAAACAAAATTCCGTTGTATTGTATTCCGTCAAAGTATAATATATTTTTGTCGCTAGTTATTGTACACAAGTTTTATGAATGAAACAAAACACTAAGTGATTATCGTTTATCTTTCAATCGAATACCTATCATGTGTGATAACACTAGTATCATAAACTTGTCAAAAATTCCATCTTGCACCCTTAAACCAAGCATATCGAGATTAGACATTACTTTCTAAGAAATCATGCACAAAAAGGAGGTATTTCTCTAGAATTTGTTAATATGGAAAAACAATTTGCCGATATTTTTACTAAACCTTTTGCACTTGATAGATTTTCATATATTATAAGAGGTTTGGGCATTTTCGATGAAATTGACATATGCAGCTAAATTGTGTTCATACTAACTGCTTTTATAATTAATTCTATGTGCATTATTAATTGAAATTTACTTAACACATTAAAATTCATCATTTCTATCTTTCTATAATTTTTGGATATTCACTTTCGCTACAAAATCGAGGGAAACTATTATTCCTTCCTATGGTTGGTTTAAAGTTTTGATTATATATGACACACTCTTGCTCTCAAATGCTCTATCTTTTTACTTATGCCAAAAATGAAAAAAAAAAAGAGTTATATGATATGCTTTAAATGATAATGTGCATTTAATGATCAAATGATATACTTTGAATCATATATTATTTGATATTGTTTAAATGGATGATAATGGGTTTGTAAAAGATAGGGTAATATATGGAATACATGTTAAATTTGAGATTTTTACTCTTTATTGATTGTTGATATTACTTTACAAATTTTTTTGTTTGTTATAATAAAAAAGGGAAACTTGTTGATATATTGGTTGATTATAACTTTAAAGTTTTGATTATAACAAATAAGTTAATCTTACTTACTAATAGTTGAATTCAAGTGATTATAATTTCAAAGCATTCAATGATAAATTAATCGATCATCGTCAAAGATCATAATCAAGACTATCGACACAAAATGGACTCACGAAAAAGGTCAAAATTGAAGTCACACATTCAAGACAAATCCTTCAAAACAAATGCTTAAAAGTCAAACTTCTACGAAAGATCAAGACAAGAGCTTAAGAGCCAAATTTCAAAGAAAGATATAAACCTAGACTTTGTGATTCAAATGTAAAGGTACTAATACTTAGATCTTTAGCAACAAATGATTAAAACTTAAAAATCATTTTATGCACTAAAAGTTATTTTGATTAGTACTTGCATAACATTTTTTGATTAAAGGTAAAATTTATTTTCAAAATGATATTTGAATTTAAATAATATTTTTAATACGAGTTATTAGCACAAAACGTCCATATGTTTGGAGTTCAGTGTGCAAAACATCCTTACGTTTCAATTTTTTGCATTTTCACCCCGATTTCCACGTTTCATTGTAGAAATCATCATTTTCATCCATTTTCTCAATAAAATGACAACTATACCCTCCTATTTAAATAAAATAAAAAGAAAAGAAAAGAACGAGAAATAAAGAATAATTTGCTATCATATTACCAAAATTTTCAATAAAATACGAATAAATCCCAAATAAATAATTTAAAAATGATCCCCTTTATCTTCCACCGCCACTTTCACTCGCTGGAACACCAACCAACCGCTACCTTAGCTTCCCATAAACCACCACCATATAGCCCTCCATCTTACTGTCACAACACACTAACTTGCTCCCCCTTCATCTCCGTAATTTTCAATGAACTCATATATACATTTCATTAAACAAAACCATTCCAATTCTCATATCACTCACCACCATCAAACTTGGAATTCGAATCTCAAGTCTAGCATCCACACGCAGTAACTCATAGCCGAAATTGAATAATTGGTTTTGTAATTGATGCAATTAGCAGTTTACCCATGGATGTTTATGTCTCAATTTGAATTTCCCCAGGTGAATTGGATGATTGTAACACGCGGAACCCATCAATTTTCTGACGAATTCTTCCCAGTGGAATGATGTGGGAAATGATGAATGGTGTGGGAGATGGTCTTCCCCAGTTGAATGGTATGGGAGATGCTGCCACAAAGACACATAAGCAATAGTGCCATAGGCACCCCCAGTGGTGAAATTCACACTCATAGTTCTACAAGACTTGGGGACGTTAGTAGCCCATCCTATGAAAACATTAGAGATTATGCATAGTAGAGGTTGTCCATCTTTGACAGTGATTCCATTTACGAGGCTACGAAATGGAGCTTCGAGGGCAATTGAGGAATGAAAAAGGTTTACAACTTGAGGTAAAGGCAGGGTCTCTATGTTCTCAATATTGGGTGGTAGGCCATGAAGGTGGTTAAAAGAAAGCTCTACCAAATGTATTTGTGTAGTTTCAGTTGAAGTTGTTGAGTCCTTGGCAATGGTAGATCTGAGATAGTAAACATTTAAAGGGGTGTTGGCAATTGTTATGGTGAAGCCAAATCTTTGTTGGATTTGCTTAGCTAAGCCCAGAAAAGGTATTAAATGGCCTTTTGTAATAAAAGGCAACATCACTATATGTTCCTGTGAGCTTCCCATATCTTGTTTGGCGGTGGCGACGACAATTTGGTGACGACGAGATGGAGGGCTATATTATGGTGGTGGTGTTTTCCGGTGGTGGTTAGGTGGTGTTTCCGGCGAGTGAAAGTGGTCATGGAAGAGAAATGGGATGATTTTTTCTTTTGTTTTTTATTTTTGATTTTTTAATTATTTATTTGAGATTTATTTGTATTTTATTGAAAATTTTGGTATTAGGGTTGCAATTTATTCTTTATTTTTGTTTTATTTAAATATGAGAGTATATTTATCATTTTATTAAGAAAATGGATGAAAATGATGATTTCCACATTGAAACATGAAAATAGAGATGAAAATGCAAAAAAATGAAACTTAGGAACGTTTTGCACAATGAATTCCAAACGTAGGAACGTTTTGTGCTAATAAAAGGGTTATTAGCACAAAACGTTTCTTTTTTTTATTTTTTGAATTTTCACCCATATTTTCACATTTCATTGCGAAAATTATCATTTTCATTACTTTTCATCCAATTTTTCAATAAAAAATTGTGAAATGACAAATATACCATTTTATTTAAATGAAATAAAAAGAAAATAAAGAACTAATTGCAACCATACTCCCAATTTTTTTTAAAAAGTGCAAATGAATCCCAAATAAATTATTAAAAACCTAGAAATAAAAAAAAAATCTCTTTCTTTCCCTATCCTCCTCCTCCACCACCACCGCAGCCAAAATATTTTTTAAAAAATAACCCTTTTTAAAAATAAGAAGAGAGGTCAACCATTATCCTGAATAAGAGGCAGGTGATCCCCTCTGCCACTCCCCACAAAGCTCCTCCCACTACCCATCCCCAAAAGTCCTTCTGGCTCACATTTTGAAGCCCACTGAGGACAAGATTGGTAATTGCCTTCCCCGTAGTAACCTAATACAATAGTTGAGAAATTTATGATGTTTGGAGTTTGAAGCTTTACCCTTTTCAAGACTGCAAAAGCTAAAGACGAGACTCGTACCACCCTAATCCCCAACAAATGAGTAGTCATTGATAGTAACCGACTGAAGTTTAGTGCAATATTTTCCAATGGCTTGCAGACTCTCATTCCCAACATTTGAACAAGATTCAATTGACAAGGAAGTTAAATCACGATAGTTTTCCACAATTGCAAGTACACCTTTGTTTGAAATTGAAGGACATTAGCAAAGATCTAGCTTCTCTAATGATTGGCACTTCCTTGCAATTTCAAATAGACCTTCATCACCAATAGATGGAACATTCCACAATGAAAGAACCCTAAACGATGGGCAACCACAAGCAATTGCAGACAACCTGATATTAGAAACACTTTGAAGAGAGTTGCTTCCTTGAATATAAAGCTTCCCATTTTTTATTTTTTTCTGTTTTTTTAATAATTTATTTGGAATTCATTTGTACTTTTTAAAAAAATTTGGGAGTATGACTGCAATTTGTTCTTTATTTTTCTTTTCTTTTCATTTTATTTTATTTAAATAGGAAGATATATTCGTCATTTTACAAATTTTTATCGAGAAATTGAATGAAAACCCAAAAGTCAACTGGCGACGTTTAACCGATTGGAATAGATGATCAACTGGAAAACCCAAAGTCTAAAATTTGTCCGTTCTGACTTCTGAATTTTTTGTTTAACGGGTATATTTTAGTCATCTGGACTTGTGACGATCAACTAGAGACTCATCCGAACTGCCAGAAATTTTTACGATTTTTTTCTCTATAAATAGGTTGTCTTTTGCAATCAATTAAAAGTCTTTCAAGTACATTAAAGAGAAAAATATCTTGAGAAAATCTTTAATCTTACATTGCATCTATTTCTTCTATTTATTCTTATTGAAAAACTTTGATTGATTAAATCACAATATCAAATCATCATATTTATTAAAATTTCTCATCTTTCCCTTGGTACTTAACTTCTTACTATCATTTATATAAGAGAGATATTTTGAGCAAATTTTTGAACTTATCAAAATAAAATATTCTGTGCACAAATCCAAAAAATTTTTCCTACTTTTTAACCACACATTCTTTTAAAAATCACTATTCAAAATATTGCTTTTTCCGAATATTGGCCTGAGCTAAAATTTTAAATTATCACACTCGTAAATATTTTATTATTTAACACTTGAGCTGGGACCTGCTCTATCTCGTTTAACCGGTGGTGTGTTTGAGCCACATTATTTTTAAAAAAATGTATTTTGGAATAGTAGATTGATGGAGAATGTGTGGTTGAAAAAGAAGGAAAAATTATTAATATGATGGAACATATTATTTTATTGAATAATGTGTAACCTTGAAAATGAGTGGAAGAATGAAAATGAAAAATTTATTGTAGCTCAAACAGGGGCAGGGGTAAATGATACCGGACGAAATGTGGGACAAAAATGATTGTCCTGATTTCGATGCATCCACTTGTCATCATTGCTTATAGGTCATGACTAATAATTTAGGTTTATATTTGCAAATAAGAGTCCTTTTTACCTCTTATACGAAAGATTAAGAGTATCTCCAAAAGACTCTATAAATATAAAATTCTCTCTATTTTAAAAAGTTAACATTTAAAATCACACTCCAAGAGACTCTTTAAATTAACATTTTAATTTAGAGAGTGTGTTTGACTCTCCAAATTTAAATAGCCAAACCAACTTTCTATAATTAAATGCATTCAAACTGTTTTAATTTTCAATATATGAAAACAATAAAATAATGTAAAGAAAATCTAGTTAAAATAAAAAATAAACAAAAGTAATAAATATTTTTTGGGAGTAGTAAAATTAAGTGTTAAATATAAAGAGTTTGTTGGAGTACTTTAAAATTTTAACTCTCTAAATTTATAGATCTCTCCAAATGATAGAATATGCTCTTTAAAAATAGAATAGAGAGTCCATATGCTCGAAAGTAAATGAACATCCTATGCAATAAAAAAAGAGGTTAAATTTTGGGAAGAGTTCACAAATCAGGCATTAAGTTTCACAAATGCAAAACTCAGGTATTAATTTAAAAAAAATGCAAAACTCTATTTAGTTAATTAATTAAAATAATTATTATTTAAATATAATAATTTTACAATTATACAATTAATGGTCACATGTACGTAGTTATAAGTCACAATTTATTTATTGATCACATATTATCCAATTAATTGGTCACGGATTATTTCGAGATCACAAATCAAAAATTTTATAGGTCACAATTTACTTCATTGGTCACTGATCAAAAGAATTATAGGTCACAGTTTATCTATTGATCACATATTTCAAATTTCCTGGTCAAAATTATTTTTTAGTTACAAATTATCAAATTTTAAGATCACAGTTTAACAATAAATTACAATGAACCAACTAGTGGTCACATATACCAGACACCCCACCCTCGTCCCGATCGACCACCAATACTTGATCACAAATCAACCAAGTAACTGGTCATAAATACTGTCCAACCCCGTCCCCGCCACAAAACCACCACAACCACAACCACCGCCAACAACAACAAAAACGCATGCACCACACTATATACAAAAAACAGCACTGTTGCCGCCCTCGCCACAACACCAACCCAACCACCACCATCGCCACATGCACCACACCACCAACAAAAACCATCGACACCGACACCGTCCCCGCCCCCACCACAACAACAACAAAAACCCGACGCCTGCGCCACCACAAAAATTAAAATGCGACTATATCGAAGAGAGAGAAGGCAGATCGAAACACACAAACCCTAATTACTCAGCAGCTTCACCGTTTTCAACCACCAACATCGCGATTTTGGGATCAATTTCACCAGCAATCTCCTTCATCCTGTCATAGTCTACTTAAATTCAAGCTGGGACGGCGCTCTAAGCACTGTGTTGTGACGTTGTTGCGCCGGAGATTCTCTTCCGGTGGTGATGCCGCTGCACTGGAGATTCTCTTCCAGAGAGCGACGTTACTACTGATAGAGAAGGTCGATTAGTGAGAAAGGAGGTGGAGTCGATTTAGAGAGAAAGATGAGTGAGAGACATGTTTTATTAGGGTTTTAATTATTAATTTAATTAATACTCGATTTTTGATTGAGAGTGAGTTTGAGCCACATTATTTTAGAAGAATGCATTTTGAAATAGTAGATCGATAGAGAATGTGGTTGAAAAAGAAGAAAAAATTATTGATGTGATGGAAAATATTATTTTATTGAAAATATATGATTAAAAATAAGTAGAAAAATGAGAATGAAAACTTTAATGTGATGGGTTAAATAAAATTTGAATTTGATTTTTGAATTTGAAAATTTAATAAATGTTTGATTTTATATAATTTCCTTAAATTTTTTCCCTCGGCCGAGCTAAAACCCTCCTCGTTTGTCCATTGCAAGCCATCCGCCCCCCACAATACACCAAACTCACCCTACGATATGTCCACCACGAACGATACCGCCTCCGCCGTAAATCAGAACTATGAAGACTTTGTCAAAGTACACGGCGTCCTTTTGGCGGCCTCGGGACTCCCACAGTCACTTCATCGGAAGCTATTTCTGAAGCTCGTGGCGGATACATTTGACGGCGGGAATTACTTCCAGGTGGAACCAGTGGAGGACGGGAAGCAGAGAAGGCTTGTATTCACCGCCGACTTTATGGGAAAAGAGTCCGATGTCTTTTTAGTCGACCATGCATGGACTTTTCGTCTTTCGGATGCTTATAAGCAGGTATGAACTAATAGTTTGCGCTTTTTTCAAGAAACATTTGCTTTTCATGTTCGGGGTTTGATGCGTTTTTGGGTTTTATTGATAATAAGAGAAAAATGTCGAATTTGTAGTTTTAGCCCCTGTTTTGTTTTATGAAGAAAAGTTTGGTAAAATTTTGAACATTGATGTTTGATTATATTTTCCGCTGATTTTATAAATTTAAAAAAGAAGTATACGGTGAGACTGGACTTCTTAAACCATAATGGAACAATGTACTTGGCACATCAATACTGTAAAATATGAAATGAATATCCTACCAAAATATGCTAACACGGCTCTATGAATTTCTCGATACCCTCCCTCAAATGAAAGGTAGATGCTTTGGTTTTGGTTTGGCCTGGAGCTCATGAAAACTTGAATTGCTGAGGGGTTCGGTGAAGATCTCTCTTGTTGGGGAACTTTATCACGAACAAAGTGTACATTGATTTCAATGCTTGTAGTACGAGAAAGAAAGACAAGTTTTGCAACATGAGCAACAACTCATTGACTGTCACACCAAACAACTGGAGCAACAGGAAGATTAAGACGGTTCATTCAGTAAGGGTCTAATCTATGTAACCTAGCTGTGACATTTACGGAGGCTCTATATTTAGATTCTGTAGTGTAGTGGGTTACAACAGTTGATTTCTTTGAGCTCTAGGATATCAAGTTGGAGCTTAGATAAAAATAATGACCACTAACAGGCGATGATAATTAGCATAATGTGTCCAGTCTCTATTAAAGAAACCTATCTAGT
This sequence comes from Fraxinus anomala, assembly GCA_903798345.1. Taxonomy (NCBI): domain Eukaryota; kingdom Viridiplantae; phylum Streptophyta; class Magnoliopsida; order Lamiales; family Oleaceae; genus Fraxinus; species Fraxinus anomala. The sequence continues at coordinate 1,828 of CAIGRN010169653.1, read as the reverse complement.
TGAGTTTAGGAATGTGAGAAAACAAAGAACATTAGATATTGTGCCATTTAGGTATCGAAGAATATGCTTGCGAATGCAAAGAGACTCCATTTGATTTTTGGAGAAATTGGTTTAAGTAGTTGACAATGTAGACAAAATGTTGGATCTAGTGATTGTGTTAGATAGTGTATTACCTAAAGTGTGCTTGGGTATATTTGGATTTTTGAATTTAACATTGATTTATGTTGGATTTTAAGCGCAAAATAATAAAGAAATCAACACAAGTATTTAACGTGGTTCAGCGATATACCTATGTTCACAAAAAGCGAAGCGGAGATTTTATTCAGTATAATATGGTTACATCATTAATATTTATATTAGCCCAAGCCCATACAGAATTCCGCTCCCCTCACTCCGATCCGCTCCGGTATCGACCATTTTGATCTAGTAAACTTGTATTCCTCTCTCTATATAAGCCACATGTACAACAGCTTACCATCGTATACAGAGAGTTTCTTTTGAGTAGGTGCTGGTGTGAGGCATGCTTTAGCATTCTCTATTTGAGTGTTTCAAAGAAATCATGTAATATATTAGGAATGAGACCATAGTGCCCCTTGGAGTTGCAGCATGCTTCTATGCCCAAGAAGTACTGATTACTTTAGACCATTTTTGTGTTGAAAGATGAAGAGCTAGTTGTTTGACTTATAGTAAATGCCAGCTAAGTAAGATGGTTCACAAACTGTCAAACTAGAATTTTGGGGCCTGTTTAAGTCGATACAAGATTTCTCTTAAATAGCACAAAGTTTTTAGACAATGAAATTATCCTTTAGGATTTGCCATATAGCTTTCTATTGATGAAAGCATTGTTATCATCAAGTTGTAATAAATTCCATCTTATAGAGATTACAATAATGAGGATGATTCAACTCATGCAAGGGTTGGTTATTGGGCTGAAGGTCTCATGAAAATCGATACTAGGAGTTTGTTGGAACCACTTTACAGCCAGTCACACTTAATAGCATTGAATGGTTCTATCGTAATTGAATTTGAGCATAGAACCCATTTATTACCAGCAACATTTGGTGGCCAAAAATCCCATCTGTAGTTTTACATGAAAGCTCAGTATTCATCTATTTTAATGATTCCATGTAGGATCAGAAAGAGCTTGAGAGATTGTGGTTGGTTGACATTATGAACTTTTGGTTTGAAAATACCAGCTTTGGAACAAGTTACTCTACGGTGACTTGGTGGAATCTGTAGCTGCTATAATATGGGAGATTGGAGAAGCGTTGGTGTGATAATGGAATTTACTAGGAACAAGAGGTTTATAAGTTGAAGGGTGATTTAGATTGAAGTTGATTTAGAGGAAGAACTAGGTTTTGCTGAAGTGTCAGGTTGAGGAAACATTGCTATTGGAAATTTGCTAAAACTACCCAAGGTTTTGTTTGCAAATGTTTAAAGCACTCGATTGATGTGAAGAAAAGTAACTACAAGAAAACATTTTTGTGTGGAATCCTATTTATTGAAGACAACATTATACGACATAAATGATGAAAATTGTTGACATTATGAATTGTACTATTGTCGAGAAACAAGCATTTTGTGGATCGAAATTGAACTATATTGATTATAAAATTTAAGGGGCTGTTATCTTCGTGTTTCAGTTTTTAGTTTTGAATTCATTTTGAATTTTGTGTTTTGAGTGTCATTTTGAGTTTGTTGAAAACGCGTTCTTTTTGTCATTTTAAAAAATTGTTTTCAAAAATAAAAAAATGAAAAACGCTTTTACTTTCTAATTTTGAAAAATTAAAAAACTGATTATTCAATATATATAGTTCTTTTACTTATA
>CAIGRN010169635.1:0-10550 GCA_903798345.1 Fraxinus anomala | reverse complement strand
TGATTAGAGGGGTAATCCCCATCCTATTCGGGCCCACAAATATCTTGTTGAATGAGATTTTTTGTCATCGTTATCCCAAACTACACTAAAAAACTGTATATAGACTTCTTGAAACCGTAATCCTTTAAGAATTTAGAAGCCCAAATATTAGTGGAACCAAAATTACTTAACCCAATTAATCAATTTTGACCTATTAGTTTAAAAATTCAATCAGTCAATTAATGGCTCAAATTTATCAATGAACTTATTCCTCATTTTGAGTCTTCTAATGATCACCATTTATGTGTGCATTAGGTTCGATCTCGATCAAGATGACAAATAATGTGGAAATAAATCAATTTATCAATTAATTTAACTAGTTAACTAATTTAAGTTTATTTGTCCAAAATTCACATGTAGCAGATTGTCAAAGTAACCCACGTGACAAGTATTGTCATGTGGTGTGATTCATATTTTAAGATCTTGTTTGATCCCCATTTTTTTTTTTCAAAATATATTTTTCTTCTTCTTTTTAACAACACATTTTTTAGTAAAATAATATTATACACAACCCAAAAAATTTTCCTTCATTTTTAAACACACATTTTATATGAATCTATCATTTCAGAATACATTTAACACAAAAATAATAGGGCTCAACAGGCCCTAAATGTGTGGTTAGAGTGAAATACAATCTCTTTATCAATTATGTCCCAATTGATTACGAGATATGAAATTAATGTGAATCCTATTTTACTAATTATCTTCTTTGTTACTTGGGTGATCGATTTAAGGAGTTCTATTTGAAACCTCTTTCAGATCATAACTTCACCGCAATTCCTCAATCCACCGCGACCGAGGAATCGTATGGCTAGGTCCCCGAAGTCAGGACACCACGACCGAGGAATCGTATGGCTAGGTCCCCCGAAGTCAGGACATAATTTCTTACTCTCTAAGAGTGATAAATATCATTTCTTTATCATCCATAAATTTTCATGTGATTCATGTCGTACCCATTTAGTGTTGTATGAGCATCATTGAAAGAATCACATCCAGCACCATCAAAGTTTGATGATTCACTCATAAGATTTCGTAATGATCTCGAGTCTAACAATCAATTTCGCAGTTGTCATATAGAGATAATCTACTGAAATTGAAATAGCTATCCATGTGAAACATCTATAGTACGTGTTCAATGAAGTTCAACTAACAATCATCTATGTATTTACTAGTGTCCTTACACTCTAATCATTGAGACCGACTACTCTTTTCCAAAGATAAAAGTACTATATGTGCTAGCCAATCTGGACTAGTGATATTCGCATCTCAATAGTCCATTCGGCTAGTTATTGTTTAAGAAAAAAATCAAAATGGTTATAATTTACTATCGTAACCCTTAGTAATTAGTACATCATGGCTTGAATTTATATTACAGACTACATTCATTACTTATACATAATCAGGTAAATAGTAAAAAAGATGACATAACAATAAAAGTACCATCTGAACAACTAGAGCTAGGACATAAGACTAACATATGATTCCTCACATTTTGTTTCTTATAATGCTGATTTTTGGAATGCAAATTAGCAGTATTCATAGAATTTATTTCGACTTAAGAAATCTTATTCAAAATAAAGAATAACCAATACCTTGTGATTGAACCACTTGCATTATACTACCAAATCTTCAATTTAATACACCATTTCACACCAATGGTCAATAAATATATCACAAGTAGGAATTACTTTTCTCATGACAACCTTTATGAGATTTTTCATGTACTAATTTCGCACAAAATGGTGGTTGTAGTGAGTTGTAATTTGAATTCTAAAAAATCTATATAAAGGTTTGCGGTTGAGTCAAACCCACATGTAGGATTCAATCTAATTTTCCATCTAAAAAGCTTGCACGCAAAAATATCGAGATAATCAGAGAGAAACCAAATCATTAAACAACTATAAAATTACATAGTCCGGCTTAACCAATTAAAGTTTGTTTGCATTGGAAAATTGAAAGACACTACATTCTAAACCAAGTCAGTAAAACGAAGTGAAAGGAGAATGTAGAGATTAGTGACTTGCATAATGTTCATTTGTACACATGGTTACATACATATATAGGATTTAGCTTCTTCTCGATCTTCATTTTTGAAGCATAAAAGCAAAAATAATAATAATTAATAATATAAGTAAATTAATTATAATGACCTTGTTGAATGTTCAGCAGAACTTGCAAGACGCCGCATTACATCCACTTGAACTCGAAGAGAAACAATGTAATCTAGGGTTTCCTTAATCAAAGAAACTTCATCCATATTTTCTCCCCCAGGTACAAGACTTTTAAGCACTTGGGTTCTATTCTTCACCAATTTCTTTGCGATGGAGCTGGCCTTAACTGCATGGGGTCCCAATCCCATTTTTCTAGCTCTAATCTTAGTAATATGGCTTCTTCTCAAAATCTTGTTGCTTGTAATTCTATTGCTGCATGCCATCAATCTATTTGAAGCTTTCTTCTTAATTACTTCCGAATCCAAAAATATTTGTTCAACAAGACTTTCGTTCGTCTCATTTTTCGAAATGTTGGCCATTAGTGTGCGACTCCAAAGAGTGCTGGCATTTCTGGTGGAAGCAATGGCCACATCTGCTGATAACTTTATGGCCCTTTTTCTCTCCAAAATGCTCATGTCCTTCTTTAAATTACTGTATATATGGAGACCATTTATCCATTTCTTTAGGAATTCTTGTTTGACTGAAGTCGAATAGCCAGTTCTACCAGGAAAAAAAAAGAAAAAAAAGCAGTAATTAAGAACACGAATCATTTAATAAGACAATGAATAAGATCTTAACTTCTTAAGGAACCCGCAAAAATAAGAATACGGTTTTAATTATCGAATTTATCAAACCAATGAAATCTACGTTTCCAGTTCTTATAATTGTATAAACCAAATTTACCAAGAAACTTATAAAGGTAAAATGAAAATTACAGCAACATACTGCTAAACTGTTCATATACATGTATGAAATAATAGATGAAGACCTGAGTTAAATCTTGAAGAAATTACTAGCTATGTAATGACAGAAATATAAAAATATAGACAATTAGCATATACAAATTTCATATCATCGTTGTCTATAGGAAAAGAAAACTCGCATTACCTTGCTTTCATCGAAACTGAATGGAAAAGTTTCTAGATGTAATAATGGACAGAGAGAAATTGCAGAAGAATTTAATTTTCTTGGGTTCCAACGTGTAACAGTCACCAAGAACTTCACACGCACACACAGAGAGATGAAGAGTGAGAGAGAGGAATGAGAAGGAGAAGAATGTGCATAAAGCCCATTTATTACTGAAAGAAGGGAGGTGGTGGGCCAATGAGAGAAAGACATTGCACATGCGGGCACATGGAAGTTGATGGCCCACTATTCAAAACCCTAAACAGATTATTGAAATTTGTGTGGGTGATTTTAAACGAATTAGTAGTCCCCTTGAATTCTTGAAGCCAAGCAAAGCTAATATCTGTAACTTATTACGACAGCACAATAAATATATGAGACATAAAATTCCCAACTTGTCAATTTTCACTTCCTCGTGCATCTTGATTCTTTTGGGATCTACATACAGGGAAGAACTTGAAAGTGCAAGTCAAAAGAAGGTACAAACGAACAAATAACTGAGATAAAATATTCAGCATTTCCCTTTTTCACTATTTTTCAGTTAATAAATAGATAATTCACATACTCAAGGTAAATAGTCCAAAATTTCTATTAGTTAAGAGCTGGCAGTTCATAAATACGCTCAAGTAGCTTGGGATATGCATGTTTGCTATGTTGAGCAGTAAGAAGTTAAAGAGTACACAAGATTAAGTAAGACACACATGTCCACAAACTCTTTCTTGGTGTTCGATGGGAATAAACACATTCTTTTCGTCTTTTGAGTTACCCAAAAGATAATTCGCAAGCATGAAATAACTAGTGACAAAAGCTTTAGTAAAACTTGAGAGTGGGATTATATATACACTAAATAGGTGATTTGTTTTATAATAAAAAACAGTTCTTGAATCTTGAGTTGGATTGTACTAAATAAAAGCAACTTCAGCAGAAAATTGTATTAAAATTTTAAAATTCTAATAATTTTAAAAAATATGTAGTTTGATTATACTACATAGTTCAATATATCAACACATAGTGTTCAATGTACTTCAATATATCAACACATAAACTGTTCAATGTACAAGGAAGAAGAATATTAAAATTTTATTTATTATAACGTATAATCTTGTTGAATATCGTGTAGTAAACACATCCAAAGAGGAATTAAGGAGACAAAGTTTGATGAATCAATTATTCAGATTCTTTTCATTTTGCTAAACATGATTATTGGTTCCTTTAATGAGATTATTGGTTCCTTTAAGGAAGATTGGTGATTTTGAAAAGGGAGAATTGGCAGGATCCGGAAAACATGGTGAAGGAGGGTAGGGAAAATGGGTCCCAGAAGAAGAAATATTCTTCGGGCATAGATTTTGGCTTTGGCAAGAAAGAGAATTGCCCTCACATGGTCTCCACATGGAGCTTTTAAAGCCATTGGCCTTGTCACTTGTGATTTATAGCTTTCTCAGTGTACTGATTTTCAATTATTAGACATATCCCCGGCCTGCTTCCTGGCTTACATGAAAAGATTGTGCATTGCCTTTCACTTGCCAAAGATGTGGACAGAGGTTATAATGGAGCAAATTTTTAGTGGACATCCTAATTTCGAAGCTTAAAACTTATTTATATTTACTTTTTGAGTTATTTTTGAATAAGTTAAGTTTTCTAACTTCGACTTAGTATTTTACTTATTAGCTAGTAAATTTAGTAACAATGAAATTTTTTAAGCTTAACCGAACATCCTCAAAGTTCATTGTGTAACAAATTATTTCGACACTTATCAAGGTAAAAATAAGAAAAAAAAAATTAAAAAAATAAAATTCGTTACAACTCTTTTTAAGAGAAAAATGAATAAAAGAGAATTCCAATATTCATGAAATAGATATTAGCAGTAGAAATTCGCTTTTGTATGATTGTGTTTTTTAAAACAAACATTTCCAACTACTACCTATAAATCCTATGTGTTTGGATTTTATTAATTCAATTCATAATCTCATATCATACTTGAATTGAACATTTCATAAATCTCTTGCAAAAGCCCTTTTTTTTTGTAGAGAGAAACTCCGTCGAAAATTCGCTGTAACTTATGGTTTGAAATGCTTCCATCACAAGTTGAATATGTTGTAACTTGAAAGACAAGTGTCGTGAATCGTGAGCACCGTTGCGGGACAATTTTGTTTTAAGAAAAGAGTGTAATTCATTTGCCTCGAATTATTCTTTTCTTCTTTTTCTTCCCTTCTTGGTTTTATTTTTTGGCTTTTTAGTTTGTAATTTACATACTACATTTCCAACCCCATAATTATAGTGTCTAATCATGCTCCTGTAGATTAAAATTTGTTCTTGTCGGTACTATAATTAAACAACTCTTTCACTGCACATACATAAAGCTCGTACCAACAATCTTAAGACAAAATTACTGTCTGTGGTTGTTTTGTGGAGCAAGATCCGTCACTTTCATAGTTGGAATAGGCATAACGTGCTATTTTATAAAATGACATTATGAATTAATGTTTGATTATTCGCGTGTTCTAATTAAAAATAATTATCTAAGATTCCATGATGATATAGGATGTCACAAATTCTATACTCGATGGTTTGGATATAGCGAGACACAATTTGTGACGTGATCAAAATATGTCGTTCGCAATCGGTATATAAAATTGGACGCTTTATGTTGATAAGATTGAATTATTCTTATTGAAATTTGTCTAGATTTGAAAATAAAAACAGTGATGTGTTTTTATGCACATTGAATAGGACCGCGTAAATGACTCATTTGTGATCGCTCGAAATGAGACTCTACAAGATTATCAAATAAGTCACATAAATCATGAGCGAATAGTGTACCATTGATTGCTAGTTCAAATTCTTTGAGGTATTAATGAGTGAAGTCTTAATTACAAGATTGATCTTTGCGCTTTGGGAATCAGGACGAAACAGTTAGAGATCATATACTTGCGATGGTAGAATTCGTTAATCATCATGATGAGACTATCCCCACACTAATTTATTTTCAATAGGCAATTGAACTTGAGCTCATTAGTACACCGATGAGATCATTGGACTTTAGTTGTGATTTGCTCACAATTAATTCACTTTATGAAAATGGAATTTAGAGGACAATACACGTTGAAGGGCAAAACGATCATTTTGCCAGTTTCAACATATTAACGATCAAACAAGGGCTGATTTGTGGAACAATTTTTGAAGGATATTGTTTTCATATCATAATTTGCTTCTACGAGTATCACTCGACTCAAGAGTGTAATCTCGATTTTTTGGTAGAATAAGTTAGGATTGATAGAAGTATCTCAATTGGTCAAGAGTTGATCTAATTAGAAAGATGTATTGGAGCTCGAGTCTTATGAGTCTGATTAGGTCACTCTAATAAAGGCGTGTGATTTAATTTATCCACTACAATAAAATTCAAGAAAATTTGTGCAATTATGAAATCCTAATTTAGTATTATAAATATGCCCTTTATGGGCACATTTCTCAATTTTTAACTTTAGCCACATTTTCATATTTTCCAAAGAGGGAGACAGTTAAGGAGAATAAGGGAGAAGATCTAAGGGATGAAGCACTTGGTTAGGTCATTGAAAGCTCCTTCAAGGTTCAGCTCACCTTTATGTGTGTGAAGATTAAAAAAATATATTCAATGATTTTAAGGTGATCTAAAATCTATTATTCACTTGAGTTTAATTTTCAAAGGAAAATTAATTTCCTCTTGTGAGGATTAAATCCAATAACCAACGTAAAATGAATCCACAATTCGAACAACAAAATAGAAAAAGCAAAATGGCAATGGTGTGTACAGCCATATTCTCCCTCAAGGAATGAAGCAAAAGTGCGACACCCCATTCCTCTTGAAATCTTATATCGAAAATTGGTTTTGACCAATTTTAAATCATTATTTAAGTGTAATTCATTATTTGATAAATGAGAAATTAAGTCCAATTTTAGTTGCTTAAATACATGATTTGTTGGAAAATCGTATAGAATATTATGAAATATTCTAAAAAATATTTGGATGGAAATGTGTATCTTTCCATATGAAATACCATGACTTTTAGCATGATTATTTTTCAATAGATGTGTTTCTTCATGTATAGAGATAAATTTCAAGAAGAGAGTCATTTTGTATGGTTGTGTCATTTTAGACAAACATTTCCAACTACTGCGTATAGATCCCATATGTTTGGACTTTATTAACTCAATTCATAATCTCGTATCATACTTGCATCGATCATTTCATAAATCTCTTGCAAAAGCCATTCAAAAGCCATTTTTTTCTTGTAGAGAGAAACTCCGTCGAAAGTTTGCTGTAACTTGTGATTTGAAGTGCTTCCACCACAAGTTGAATCCGTTGTAACTTGAGAGACAAGTGCCGTAAACTGTGAGCACCGTTATGGGGCAATTTTATTTTAAAGAAATAGTATAATTCATTTACCTCGGATTGTTCTTTTCTTCTTCCCTTGGTTTTATTTTTTGGTTTTTCGTTTGTAGTTACATACTACATTTCCAACCCCATAATTATAGTGTTTTATCATGCTCATGTGGATTAAACTTTGTTATTGTCGGTTCTATAATTTAACAACTCTTTCACCGCACATACATAAAGCCTGCACCAACAATCTTAAAATAAAATTACTGTCTGTGGTTGTTTTGTGGAACAAGATCCTTAACTTTCATCTTTCGAATAGGCATAACGTGCTATTCCCTTCTTTGTTGCTGTGTCAAACTTTTGTTTGTGTAACAAAAATGACTACCATTGAGGCCACTTCAAGTCAAAATGGTTCAAACAATGTGGTTCTACCATTGGCTATACCACTCAAAATACTACAATCCTACATGGGGAAAAATCGAAAAAGTTTGGAGGTGTGAACTTCAAGAGATGGCAACAAAAGATGTTGTTTTATCTTACCACTCTAATTTGGCAAAATTTCTAAATGAGACTGCACCAACGGTACAAGAAAGAGACAATAATCGTGAATCGATTATTACTTTGGATGCATGGAAGCATTCGAATTTTCTGTACAAAAATTATATCATGGACAGATTGGAAAACACACTATATGAAGTGTATAGTTCAAAGAACTCGGCGAAGAAACTATGGGATTCATTGAAGAATAAATACAAGACCGAGGATGGTGGAACCAAAAAGTTCCTAGTCAGCAAATTTTTGGATTACAAGATGGTGGATTCCAAAACGGTGATCAGTCAAGTGCAAGAACTTCAATTTCTATTACATGACATCCATGCCGAGAAGTAGGAATTGAGCGAATCCTTGCAAGTCGCTGTCATCATCGAGAAACTCCCTCCTATGTTAAGAGGCTTCAAAAACTATCTCGAGCATAAAAGTAAGAAAATGAACTTAGAAGAATTGATTGTCCGCTTGAGGATCGAAAAAGACAATAGGAAAATCGATAGAAGGCCTATTGTCCAACTTAGAGCAAATTTTGTTGAAACCAACTCGAAAGATGTCAATAAGAAGCGAAAGATCTCCGGTGAGGCACCGCAGAGAGAGAACTCCAAGAAAGCCAAAAAGTTCAAAAGGATTTGCTATAACTGTGGAAATCTTGGACTTCGTTCAGGGGAATGTCGAAAATCGAAGAAGAATGCACAGGCTAACATGATTGAAAGAGACACCTTTTCTGAAGGGATGCAAGAGATGAATCTATCTACAGTTCTTTTCGAGTGTAACAACGTTGGAAACTCAAGAGAATGGTAGGTTGACACTGATGCTACACGTCATGTGTGTGCAGACAAGACGAAGTTCTCCAACTATCAAGAATTGAAAGGATAACAATTCTTCATAGGAAACCATGCAAGTTACAAAGTTGAAGGACAAGGGAATGTCACTTTAAAAATGACATCCGGCAAAAAACTTGTCCTCAATAATGTCTTACATGTGCCGACATACAAAAGAACCTTGTGTCTAAGTCTCTACTTAGTAAAAATGGTTTTAAACTTGTATTTGTATCCGATAAAATTTTACTCACTAAGAATGAGATATATGCAAGAAAGAGATACATGTGTAATGGAATGTTCAAAATGAACGTTCTTACTATTGTACCAAGATAAAGTATTATGAATAAAAATTCAAATTCTTTTTATATGTTTGAGTTGTCTTATTTGTATTATAGTTGACTAGAACATGTGAATTACAAATCTTTGGCAAACTTATGAATCAAAGTTTAATTCTGGTGCTCAAAATTGATCCTAATCATATATGTGAAGTGTGCATTGAAGCAAAGTAAGCTAAATCACCATTCCACTCGGTACAAAGAAACACTATGCCTTTAAAGCTAATACATAGCGATATTTGTGATATAAAATCTGTTCAAACTAAAGGTGGTAAGAAGTACTTTGTTACTTTCATTGATAATTGTACAAGGTACTGTTATGTCTTTCTTTAAAAAGTAAAGACGAGACGTTGAATGCTTTGAAGCATGATAAGGCAAAAGTTGAAAATCAACTTGGTAAATGAATAAAAAATATTCGTAGTGATAGTGGAGGGAAATACGAGGCACCGTTTGAAGAATTCTCTTCCGAACATGGAATTATTTATCAAACAATGGCACCATACTCTTCTCAATCAAATGATATTGCTGAACGTAAAAATCAAAATCTTAAGGAAATAATGAACGCCATCTTGTTCAGTTCGAGGTTGCCTCAGAACTTGTCGGGAAAGGTATTTTAACGGTAAATAATATTCTTAAGATACCCCTCAAGAAAATGGAAGAAACTTCATATAAACTATGGAAAGTTCATCCTCCTTCCTAACAATACTTGAAAGTGTGGGGGTGTTTGGTTAAGGTTGAAATCCCTAAGCCTAATCAAGTGAAGATTGGTCTCAAAATGATTGATTGCATATTTATTGGATACATAAATAATAGTAGTGTATATCAATTCCTTGTACATAAATCTGAAATTCAAGATGTACATGAGAGAACCATAATTGAATCAAGAAATGCGTCTTTCTTTCAGAATGTGTTTCCTTGTAAGAAAAATTAAAGTGTAAGTTCAAATAAGAGAACGTATGATACTGCAAGTGGCACTTCAAATGTGGAATAATCAAGGCGTAGTAAAAGGGCTAGAATATCTACGACGTTTGGCCTAGATTTTCTAACCTATATGGTAAAAAATGACCCAAAAAATTTCGATAAAGAAATGTCTACACCGGAAGCATCACATTGGAAATAAGCTATCAGTAGCGAGATAGATTCCATAATACAAAATCGTACTTAGGAGTTGGTTGATTTACCTCCCAGAAATAAGTCTTTAGGGTGTAAATGGATTTTTAAGAAACTTAAATCGGATGGATCCATTGACAAATTTAAGGCTAGGTTGGTTGCCAAAGGATATAGGCAAAATGAGGGACTTGACTTCTTTGATACCTACTCACCCGTAACTAGAATC
>CAIGRN010169633.1:0-16344 GCA_903798345.1 Fraxinus anomala | reverse complement strand
AATATTAAATCCAAAATTATTCTGGATCAAAAAAAATTAATTATTGATAAAGTGATAATTAATATATCAATATTGGACTCCTTCTATAGTTTATAATTAATTAGAAGTCTTAATAAAATAATTTTTAAGATAATTAGGAAAAGAAGTAATATTATATTATATAAATCAATGTTTATCTTTAAGTTTGAAAAACATTTTATATATCTTGTGTGCGCCCGCGTGTTTGTTAGTTGGATAAATCCACTCATTATCTCTCATGTTTCCACTAATTTCTAACCACCTCACATTATCCAATAAACTTACATTTCTTTTTCCCATTTCAAACATCTCTTAATTTATCTTCCACTATATAATTTTCGTTTTACATTCATTTTATTTACAGCAACAAAACAAGTAAAAAAAAAAAAAAAACCTTCATAATCTTCCATCTTTTAGGAAGAAATAAATCTTTTTATAAATTTTTAAGTAGCTTCAAGATGCAAAATCTAAATTTTTGTGGGCATCAACTCAAGATTTTCAAATGTTTAAGGTATGATTGCGAGGTGCAAGTGGTTTGTTCGTTTAATTTTATTTTTTCATGTTGATAAATGCTATGCTAATGAAAGATATGATATGATATGGTCATCCGATACCAAGATATGATATCACAGTATGATTATTTTGATATGATATGTATGACAGTATGATTATTTTGATGCGTGAATTGATATTTTTATTCGAGATTCCACAATTACTTGTGTCGTATCGAATATTCTCATATATTTACCATTTTTCCTACCTCTCATAGCCTCATAGGCTACAACGGGTCGTTGGTTGGCGGACGATGAGATATTTTCGTTTTACCTGGATTTATTGGACCTAGTAAAATAAATATGATGTAATGTGGTTGAATATGTTATATTTCCAGCAATAACTTTATTTTGTTAATTTATTTATCTCGTTCCTTTATTTGAATTTAGAACATGTTTTGATTACGAAATATATTGTTTGTGACGTTGAATTTGTGAAATCAATATTTTATCTTATATTTATTTGTCTAGCATGTATAACTAAAACGTGGTATGATGTGTTATTAAAATTTATTTTAAAAAATTGTACAAGTAACAAGTTGTTCGTGTACAATTTTCAACTCCGCCTACTCGAAATTAAAGTAGCTGTCCCAAACTTGGATAGAGGAGAATGGTTAATTTTTTTTTTTAAATAAAAATAAAAATATTTTGAAAAATATATATTTAAAAAATTGTTTACAAAATATGTGTGTGATGATCATACTCAGGTAATGTCGAAACCCTCATAGGAATATTCATATAATTCATAGTTAGATTATATTATTACGAGTACAGTAATGTGTAAAACTTTAGGTGTGAAGAGATCCCAAGAATTTTCACTTTAATTATTGGTGGCAGCATTGCCTATTTGCATATGATGGTTAAATGCATTGCTCTGGACATGCCTTTTCACATGCATATGATGGTTAAATGCATTGTCTTAATATTGTTTTATATTTTTATCATTATTAATTCCATGACCAAAAACTCAAAGTTCGGCATTGATTAAATTGTGCCTGCACTGAATAAAATTCCTAGCTCCGCCCCTGCTGTAGGCTGTAGCTATTTTCTTGTAAAATTATAGAATTTTTGCCCCTCTATAATGAGCGTTGAAAGAAAAAGGATTGAAATTCTGTAATGGATTCAGTTTGGAGTGTAGATTTACATCTTGTAAATGTTAATGGAGAAAATGATATCAATTTTTTTGTTGGAAAATCTATACGTTGAGGCAGCTTGTTGCACACCAGATCCCATCTTTCATGGATTTTTGAGGAAAATGTAGATTAAAATTATGTCCAGGATTTCCTCATGAAACATGATTTTCTTAAACATTACAGCCTGAGTTTCCAACGAAAGATGCAATGTCTGCTGCTAATGCTTATTGAAAAGTTGGATCACGGGGCAATTGCCTTGGTTGCAGCAGCAATTTTCTCTGTCACGTGCATATTCTGTATTTCTGGAGAAGTTTGGACATCACTATTGATATAAGGTTGAGAATTATAAGATGCCCCTATATGGTCCCTGTTGTTGGACAATGCCATTGATTGGGTATGGAATTCAGAGTCAAAGGATGAAGATGATGGCGTTGATGAAAAGTTGAGACGTGGACGTAGAGGTCATATGTCGTAAGGTCGAGAACAACGGTACGATGTAGTTGGGAAGTCCAGATGGAAGCTCAAGGAAAATAGAAAGGCTGTGATATGGTTAAGTTATTCTTGGAATTGAAAGTTGAATCGATGGAGATTAGTACTAGAAACTGCCAGTGTTAAGTAATTGACTTTCTTAAATTTCAGGCCTTGTGTCCTACATTCTGGGATTTGTCCCTGGTGGTGAAAGTGGTACTGCGGCGATATGTGTGGTGTGGTGTTAGGTTTGCAGGAGGTGGAGATGGAAAAAGATGATTAAATTTTGCACACGTTTGGTAGAAATTCTTGAAAACTCGGTCATACGTTCTTTCAAGTAAAATAATTGTACACGTGAATCAATATTTTTTTTACCTTTTAATCATACATTCTTAAAAAGTATTATAATATAATGACCATTTTGTCCTTTTTAATATTTGAATTTGTTGGTCAAATGAGTTGTTGACACAATTGTAAAAGAAAATATTAGGGACGAATTTGTAAATGAAAAAAAATTGAAAAAGTTTGCGGCTATTTATGTTTCTTTGTTAATGCCATTTTATCCAAAATTCAGTATTAATTTCCGAAAGTTTCTCAAAGTTTCTCCTTTTTCTTGCTATTTATCAATAAATAATTATTCTCCGTCAAAATGACTTGTAACACAAATCTTCTCAAATGCACTGTAGCATCCTCTACTATCATATTCTTTATGCTTGACAAAATGCCCACAAAAACTATTGAGATGATTTATGGCTCATAAATAAGTAAAGAAATTGTTTGTTCAAAAGAAGATGATGAAATAAAGAATTGCATTGTTATTTTGTAATCCAGGTAGAATTTGGGAAATCCATGGGCAATTTATTGTTTACTCATGGTTTTTTTTTTCCCTACTCTTTTTGTGCAAATAGTTTTATCTTCATGTGCATATTCTGATCAAGTTTTTCTTTGATGCATTGCAGGTCCTGGTTGGAATTTTCTCAGAATCATGTGGAAAATATATACAGTAGAGGGGAAGTGAAGCAAAGGAAATTTTCGTGGCTTCCTTTGGTTTCCTGACAAAATGACGAAAGGATTGTGGCCTACGCTTAACTGTTCCTATAACAATGTTAGCCGTAGAATTCACGCTCTGTATCTCCAGAACAAACAATCAATGAATGATTACTTAAGTTCTTTATGCAAGCAAAAGCTTTTCATAGAAGCCCTTCGTTCGTTTGATATTTTAGAAAAGATCGCAAATTGCCAAGTTTATCCAAGCACATATGCTCATTTGATCTCCGCTTGCTCATCTTTGAGATCCACAGAATATGGTAGAAAAATTCATAAACATATTTTGAAGTCCAGCTTTGGGCCTGACGTGATCCTTGCGAACCATATTCTCAATATGTATGGAAAATGTGGGTTGATAAAGGATGCTAGGAAAGTATTCGATGATATGCCAGAGAGAAATGTGGTGTCTTGGACTTCAATAATCGCTGGATACTCACAGAATGGTCTAGAATTGGAAGAAGCCATAAATTTGTATATTCAAATGCTACGGACTGGTCTTATGCCGGATCAGTTCACATTTGGAAGTATAATTAGAGCTTGTTCAAGTATGAACGAGGTTGAGTTGGGAAGGCAGTTGCATGCCCATGTAATTAAAATGGAATTTGGTTCCAACCTCGTAGCCCAAAACGCTCTTATTGCAATGCACACAAAGTTTGGTCGAATTAATGAGGCACACGTTATGTTTTCTAGCATCAAATTAAAGGATTTGATTTCATGGAGTTCAATGATTGCTGGGTTTTCACAACTAGGTTATGAGTTAGAAGCATTGACCTGTTTTAAGGAAATGCTATGTCACGGTACATACCATCCAAATGAATTTATCTTTGGCAGTGTTTTTAGTGCTTGTGGTTATCTTGGACAGCCCGAATATGGAAGACAGATACATGGAGTAAGTATAAAATTTGGTATTGGAGGAGATGTTTTCTCTGGTTGCTCCCTCACTGATATGTATGGAAAATGCGGTTTGTTATGTTATTCAAAAACTGCCTTCAACCAGATAGAAAGTCCCGATGTAGTGTCTTGGAATGCACTCATTGCTGCCTTTGCATATGGTGGTGATGCGAATGAAGCCATGTTGAATTTTTCGCAGATGAGATATCAGGAGTTGAGACCAGATGATATCACCGTTCGTTCTTTACTTAGTGCTTTCACAGATCCATCAACTCTCTGTCAAGGGAAACAAATTCACTCGTATATTATGAAGACGGGATTAGATTTGGATGTTCCAGTTTGTAATACGATACTTTCAATGTACTCAAATTGCTCAGATTTTAATGATACGTATAAAATGTTCAACAAGATTCAAAGCAAGGCAGATCTAGTCTCTTGGAATGTCATACTTACTGCCTGTGTGCATCACAAGGCAGGAGAGGTTTTCTCGGTATTAAGAATGATGCTGTTATCTCATAATAGGCCGGATAATATTACTTTAACTATTGTACTTGGAGCTTGTGGAAAAATCGCCTCTTTAGTGATGGGGGATCAAGTTTATTGCTCTGCCTTGAAAACCGGGTTCACTATTGATGTCTCTGTCATGAATGGATTTATCGACATGTATGTGAAATGTGGATCCCTAGAAAGTGCTAAAAAACTCTTTTACTGCATGGAAAATCCTGATGTTTTCTCTTGGAGTTGTTTAATTGTGGGATATGCTCAGTTTGGATATGGAGAAGAAGCTCTAAATCTATTCACGAAAATGAGAAGTTCGGGAGCTAAGCCAAACCAGGTGACATTGGTTGGAGTTTTGACTGCTTGTAGTCATGTTGGACTG
Source organism: Fraxinus anomala (assembly GCA_903798345.1). Classification (NCBI taxonomy): domain Eukaryota; kingdom Viridiplantae; phylum Streptophyta; class Magnoliopsida; order Lamiales; family Oleaceae; genus Fraxinus; species Fraxinus anomala. The sequence continues at coordinate 11,356 of CAIGRN010169633.1, read as the reverse complement.
GTGGAAGAAGGGTGGCAGTTGTTTAATACCATGGAAGAAGAGCACGGTGTAGTCCCCACAAGAGAGCATTATTCATGTGTTGTTGACTTGCTTGCTCGAGCTGGCCGCATCTATGATGCTGAAACTTTCATCAATGAAATTCCGTTTGAACCTGATATTGTGACGTGGAAAACTCTATTGGCTGCCTGTAAAACTCGAAGTAATATTGAAGTTGGAAAACGGGCTGCAGAGAATATTCTGCAGATTGACCCCTCTAATTCTGCTGCTCACGTGATGCTCTGCAACATATATGCTTCAACTGGTAGCTGGAAAGATGTTGCCACAGCGAGGAGCTTGATGAGACAAAATGGCATCAAGAAAGTTCCAGGTCAAAGCTGGATTGAAATCAAGGACAATAGTCATGTTTTCTCAGCAGAAGATGGTTTCCATCCTGAAAGAGGCAGAATATACACAATGCTGGAGGAATTGTGGTTGCAAATGTTGGATGCTGGTTATGTTCCCTTGCGGGGGTAAGGTTTACCCGTGAACCATGTTTTCTCTGAATGATTTTTGATACTTCAATGTCCAAGGGTGAGAATTTAAACGTAGTGTTGTTACTGAATACTCCCTTTTCTAGATATTCTCATCACTATTTTTTTATATCTGATGCGTGTTGGTTATGTCAGGAGATCTCGAACAATTAAAGCATAGCAGGCTTCCATCTTGCAAAGAGGTATCTGTTTCTCATGGTTTTGTTACTTTCTTAACTGTGTGTGTATACGAAGTTGAAGTAAGATTTATGTCCATTCTATTTATTGGGTACCTGAGTGGTGTGGATTTTATATCCCTCATTTCTTATTTTGCTTGTTATGCTGTTCGGAGGTGTAAAAGTACCTTTTACCTGAGCAATCAATTTTCTTCGCGCCTTTTTTATTATTCTGTGTTTACTTCTGGAGTTCTGGTCAGTCTCTCTCATTGGATTTGAAAACCTTTTTGGAGTAATTTGGGTTCGTGCTTATTCCTTTTTTTTTTTCCCCACTAACATTCAAAAGTTAATATTTATTGATAGCATATATTTAACAAAAGATTAATTTATGCTATTAAATGCATCTTTACGAGCAAATCACATGCTTTCAACTAGGCATGTATAAAAGCTTAGTTAGCATCATCGGGTAACTTAATATGTAGTAATTTTTTTCTATTTACTCATACACACACAAAAAGGGATCATCTCTTTTGCATTTTAAAAATTTTATGAACCCATGAACTATTTGGAAGGAGGGAGAAATACCATGTGGTATAGCTCTGTTTTAATTGGTGGAATTTGCCTGTTAGTCTGTTACAATGATACTGCTTAACTCCAAGTTATGCTTTATTCCTGTTGTTATACTGATTAATGTTACTGCTTAACAGAAATATACAGTAAAGGAAGGGCAGGTCCCACTTTACTTTAATTGGCATTAGCTTATTGAGATAAGTTTTATATTTTGGTGTAATTGATATCCTTGGATGTACATTTTTATGAATCATCAGAGAACACTAACACCATGTATATTATTTCAAACCAATGTATATAATCAGGGCTTGCTAGTTGCTGGCTAACTCCAGTGAAGAATTTATTCCTCTACATCTTGAATGTTGATTTGTTCTCTTTATAATTGGATTGGTCAAATTATCTTCATGCTCTGTTTTCTTTTTCATAAACTGTTCACAAGTAGTGAGTGAGAAAAGCATTATCAACAGCAAATGCCACACCTGTAATTAACAACAGAGGCAGTGGAAGGTGAAGAGGTTTGAACCTAAGCTGCTTCTCAGTTCAAGGATTTAAAAAATAATTTAAAAAGCCTTAAGCCATACTTATTCTAAACCCACAATAGAGTCAATAATAGAATGGCCATGTAAATAGTTAATGCAGTATAATTTTCTTCTGTATTTTTATTAACAAATGTGCTTATAATACCTACTTGCAACATGCCAATGGGAATCTATTCAAAATTTTCCTTTCTACATGTGGAAGGCCTCTTCGTCAAAGTATTATGGTTTTCGTGCATTATAGTATACCTGTATATTTGAAAATGGGTTGTGACTAAGAGAGGTTGAAACTAAAATTACAGTGTTGAAAATTTTAGGGAAAACAGTGCAGTGAAGAAACATTAAATTTCTTGGAAAAAGCTTGGTGGGGTTTCTGTATTACGGGTCCTACTGGGTTCTAATTATCACAAGCCAGTTGGTAATCAATACAAAACCATGGAGTCAGAAGAAATTGCTCCCATTTTTGTATGAGAAAGCTTTGTCGAGTCAGAGTCAATATGGACAGAGAAGTTTGGATGTGAATGTGGAATGCTGAATTGCAACTCGCCTCTCCCAGGTCCAAAAATAATTAAAGCAGCTTTCACATATTTGATCTGTCATTCATGGTTTCTCTTCTTGTCTTTCAGCTTTTGAATTGCAGAGAGATATCTTGGCAAATGATAATCTTCAAGGAAACATCTGTGTTAGAACAATTTTGAATATTAATCAAGATGAGTACACTTCCACAGCAATCTCTGCAGCTGGGAAGTGCCTGACGAAGGTGGCTGTCCAAATTTTGTTTGTTAACACAGGCAGCAACGACATGAATGGGGGAAAGAGATAGAGGTATGATAGTACTCAATTGTGGGAAACTGGCAACTAATCTGCGTGCCATCAAATTTCCGCATTCCCCTTCTGGTATTAGCAAAATGAAGCAAATTTTCCGCTGCAACTTGAATGCGTAAGATTGGTAGACAGTGATCATGGATTTTTGTACATCTCTAGTAGTTGAACTATGTAAGATTGAAAGCATCTGGTCTGTAGATATTGTTTTCTGTTATGGAGAGGAAGCGGTGACAAAACCATGGAGTCAGAGAAGACAATTGAACTAATTCCATTGAGAGCTTCTTATTTTTGCACTGCTCTAGTCATGCAAATTGATTGAATATTTGTATTTACAAGTAGCTTCAACCGAGAATAATGATTAGCACGGACCTGCTTTTTATTGTAAGATTTCGCATAAGAAGCTGCATTATTGATCGTGCTTTCAGAAATAAGCAAGTGGAAAATAATTTTAGCATTTTAATCAGTACTCTGACGCACATTTGTCAATTTTCATTCTGGATCTCGATTCAATTAAGTTAAAAGCAAGTCCAAATCACTTCGAAGTAATTTCACTTTTTCTCGAATATAATTTTTTAACTCAATCAAATTACAGACCACCATGAAAAGTGAGGGGTGGGGGATGTTAAGGCAGATAGCACGACGAGCGAAATGAACTGCCAATCATTCCTAGCAACTGAAAACTGGCGCTGAGCCAAATTGTGTTGCAAATGCCAAGAAACTTGAGATGTAAAAAGAAACAGTTGTTTTTTGAAAGTAATAAAAAGAGCTCAGCAAAAATACTTCTCGAATCTTGCATCCAGCCAGTCTATTCTTCCTCGTCTTCCAGTTTGGTAAAAATTGATTCCCTCTGTGGCCTGTGTTTCCTCCATTTTTTCTTGCGCAAGGACATGATCCATCCAGAAGCAGTCATGACGTTGGCTACATTTCGCAAGAATGGAACATCAGCTTCTGTGTATAAAGTTATTGCCTCTCCACTCCTCCCAGCTCTGCCTGACCGACCTGTTCGGAAGTAAAGGAAACTGGGTTTCAGTAACCACCATAAACTGAAGCCCAAGCCAATCAATGATATTTTGAGGAAAAGAAAATAGGCCGGCAACTTAACATCCAAAATGACACTAGCTAGAAGTATTTCAAGGATAAATTGCATGCCAATCCTGTGAATATAAGAAGCTGCAGAATCTGGAAAATCATAATTTATCACACAATTGACACCTTTGAAATCCATGCCACGGCAACAACATCGGTGGCGATCAAAACCCATGTTTCCCCAGACCGGAAGTTATCAACTGCATTTTCTCTCTGCATTTGATTGAAATATGTCAGCAGAAATTCATATAGATTGATGAAATTCAAATTGACAAGTAGAAGAAATAGAAGTAATGATAAGAATTAGAACTAAGAAAAATGGAAACCAGTATTGTGCATAAAATCTAACAAAGATCTAGTTCAATTCCACTATTAGTACTGTGAATCCCAAAAAGAAATAGTGTTCCCTATTTATATAGAATTTTGGAATTTCATTCCAAGGTTCATTCAGTAAGAAATTCAAATGGGACTTGAACAAAACAGATAGTCTTGTTCTTTTGAACAATATTAGGCTTTAATTTATTCTAACTAGTAAAGTGTCCTTATCTATAAAGTTTGAGGCTCTGAGCAAATTCTGAAACCTAATATTGTCCAAACCTAGCACTACTACAGAATACTAGCTAATATCTCAAGGCAAATTCCAAATCTACGAGTTTGGGTTCCTGTCGAAGTATAAAAAATAAGCAAGATTACCTGTATTTGGGACAAATCAGCATGTATCACATCAGCTCTTATTTCATCATATTTCAATTCATTGTAGAGTTCCTTAGTTCTCTCCTTGTTTTGGACAAAAAGTAGAACTGGTGGATTCAAACTCTGCAAACAAAAGAAAATACAAAGAGAAAAAACCATGTATCAATCAAGTATGCACAAGCAACTCGAGCAATATAACAGATTTATAAGAAGTATAAACTCCCATGGTCAAAGCTTTGACGAAGAGCAATAAGCTTACCCTCTTCACTTCCTACGAATATCAATTTTTGCTTTATTGATTCAGAAGCAGAGTTTCTGTTCAAAAATTGTAGTCATTTGATCAGGGGTGCCAAAAAACATCAATAATATGTAGATTTATAGTCTTTCAATAAAAGAAATAATAAATAAAAAACAAGAAGATTGTGCGTGTATCTATAATTTTTGGACAAATGGGAATAATAAAATAAATAAGTATTCTATTAGCATATTAGAATAAATAAATCCCATAACGGAATCAAGAATAATAAAGAAATTTCTATGCGCTAAAGCTTAAGAGAAATTCAGTTCTCACTTCCGCCCAATAATAACTCGGACTGCATCATGCATAATTGTACGTGCAAGCTCTTCGACAGTATCAGGTAAAGTAGCGCTAAACAATGAGCGCAAGATTGAAGGATTTGAGCATGCTTTCACCACCGCATCAACTTGCTCTACCAAACCTAACTCAAATAGCTTATCAGATTCATCCAGGACAAGAAATTCAACCCTGCACATTACCAAAATCAAGTGAAAAAATCATGTTGATTGGGATCTAATTCAGTGTGTCAATAGTGTGGCAGGTTTTCCAATTTTCACATCCAGGCATTCTATCCAATCATTCTTCAAAAAAAGAGAACAATTAGTTTTACATATATGGTGGAGATTCAAATGATTCCTCCACTCACACATTTAGCTATTTGTTTCTCAACTGATTTACATTATACTTTTTGAGTATGAAAATCCAAAGAATCCAATTAAATGTTTGAAAGTATTTCTAAAAGAATTTATTCCTACAATCTGTTTTCCTTTTCCATATACACAATGCAATTGTGATGTCTGGTCCATAGTTATTAAAACCGGACCGGCCCGACCCAGAAACCCGCCAAACCGGACAGAGAGCCGGGCCAGTTGCACACTTTGACCGGAAAGCACATGAACCCGTCAAGAACCAATAAAACCAATCAAAAACCATCTGAACCTGCCTGTTTTTAATAAAATGCAGGAATCAGCCGGCCCGATCAGGCCCATACTGCAACACTATATAGTATATACAAAAATATGCAAGTGTTTGGATTCGAACAAGAACAAGCTTTATAAGCAATGACCCAACGGTTGTACTATTGATCCACCATGTATACTAAGAGCTACTCAGTATTACAAAGACCTGTGAATAAGTTACTGAAATTAGGGTTTTAGCAATTGTTGTTTTTGGGGCGATGGGTTTTAGACGTTAAAATCTGAAGACGCTTCAAAGACAACACTGTCGACGTTTGGCTTAGCTTATTTTTAAGTAAACATTATATTGAAGTGAATTAATTATTTCAAATTAATTATTGAAGTAAACTAATTCGTGTGGAAAAAAATTATAGCACTCCCCTAATATGAATAGACGTGTAATAAATAGGTAGGGCTAAATATTGAATTGGGACCCAAACATGGATATACAATATACATGTCAATTCAATAATGACAGAGAATACCGAATTTCACAGTTCAGAAATACTAGAAATAATCTTAATTTGTGCAAAAAAAAAAAATTTATTTCAAAATTAAAACCGTGCTTGTTTGGTAAAGGGTTTTTTTTTGCTAAAAAACTTGTCAAACTTAATTTTGAAGTGCATTTCGTTGGATCTACAACTTTTATTCACCACATATTTAACAGAATCCGTCAACTTTTATCAACATTATAAAGTCATACGGTAAAAAAAAGTAATGAACATAGTTGATGTATATTGTAAAACAGAACATGTAATTATTCCCATAACGCTTGCATAACAAGTAATTTATGGACTTAAAAGGTGAGAATCCAGTTGAAAGGAATTACAAAACTCTTTTCGATTAGTTGATGCCAAAATAATTTAACTATAGCTCATTTTTTGTCTCAATTCTTTAAAATTTATTTTTATTCACACATTTTAAGAACTCTCAACTTTTATCAATTTCCAATCACATATTTCATCATTTTTTTATTAAAATCTATTAAGGATATGATTATTAACCAAATCAAATAGAGGCTTTATAAAAAAGATTTCAATTCAATAATTACTTTTGAACGTATTCACCAAATTAGAACAACTATTTTGCCAATGTGCGTCACTTTGTATTAGTAAAATTAATAATAATATTTGAAAATGTAAATCCCTTGTTGTCTAGTGGTTGGCTATTTGACTTTTACCAAGGAAACCTTGTGTTAAGGACCACGACTTTATTTACCCCCTTGATTCATGCCAACCGTTCCTAAATTGATGTGCTTTTTATATGAAGGACCTCATCGGGTGTCAGAGTGTCCTAAAAAACGAATGATAAATGCATATTGTCAACTAGAAAGTGGCAAATCTAATTCAAAGTAAGATGTCCCATAAGCTAGCCATCATGATGGACCGACTCCGAAGAGGAAAATGATATAGTTGGTGCATTCTCATATTGGTGCAACACATTGTCGCATCGGGCTACTAAAAAGGATGACGTTCCCTCGAAAGAGGTAAAGATGGAAGAATCGAAAGTTTGTATTTATAGGATCAAGGGCTTAATGTACATTGGTGTGAAGATCAACGGGAAGCTAATCGGGGTTATGGTGGATACTGGTGCTACTCACAACTATTTTGTAAGTATTGAAGCAGAGCAACTTGGACTTGTTCTGGAGAAAGGTAGTGGAAAGGTAAAAACAATCAATTCAACTGCTCATCCAATAGTTGGAGTAGCTAAATCCGTGTTAATGAAGGCAGGTCCTTTTGAGGGGAAGGACAAATTAATTTGCAGTTCAGATGGATGACTTTAAGCTTATTCTTGGATTTGTAATTTTTCAGGATATTAAGACAGTAGTGCTACCATATTTCGATTTATTAATGATGATGGGTATAAACCATGAGTCATCCCTATACAAGTTGGAAAAATGTGTGAGGAGCATCTTAGTCATGCAAGTTGGTAAGAGTTTCAAAAGAAATGAACCCTCATTTTTGTGAACTCTTTGATTAGAGGAGATCGAAGAAGCGATTGATCCTATTCCAAAGCATGTCAAAAGCTTCTTCAGGAATTTGAGGACGCCGTGCTGGATGAATTACCAAAGAGGTTGCCGCCAAGGAGGGCAATTGATTATGAGATTAAGCTTATTCTTGGTGCTAAACCTCTCGCCAAGGCACCCTATCGTATGTCTCGATCTGAACTTGAAGAGCTTGGGAAACAATTGGGAGAAATGTTGGAGAGTGGGATTATCATGCTTGCGAAGTCACCATATGGAGCTCGTGTGTTGTTTAAGAAAAGGTTGATGGTTCTCTTAGAATGTGCTGCAACTATTAAGCTTTGAATAAAATCACTATGAATAATGGCTATCCTATTTTGCTGGTGGCGGATTGCTTCGACCGACCGAGCAGGGCAAAGTATTATACAAAGATTGATCTTAGATTCAGACATTGGCGAGTTCGAATCAAGGAGGGAGATGAAGCAAAAACTACCGTGGTAACCAAATATAAGGCATTTGAATTTAAAGTGATACATTTTGGCTTAAAAAATGCCCCAGCGACGTTATGTACGATGATGAATCAGGCACTTTGCTGATTTCTACATGACTTTGTGGTGGTGTACTTGGACGACATTGTAATCTATAGTGAGACATTGGAGGAACATGTGCAACATGTGAGACATGTTTTCAATTAGCTACTAGAGAATGAGTTCCATGCCAAACCGTCCAAATGTTCATTCTTTTAGACTTCTATCAGTTTCTTAGGTCACATTATTGAACAAGATAAAATCCCCATAGATCAAAGAATGTTACAGACATCAATGACTGGCAACCACTAAAGAATGTACATGTGTACGTTCATTTCTTAGGTTATGCAATTACTATCGAAGATTCGTGAAGGGATAATCTGAAATTGCATTGCCACTGACCGAATTAACGAAGAAGGAAAAAGCTTGGGATTGGTTAACTGAATGCCAAGCCACTTTCGAGAGATTGAAGAAGTCGGTGTGGATGAATCCAATATTGGCCTCACCGGTTATGATAAACCATTTGAAGTTCAGGTGGATGCTTTAGATTTTTCTCTCGGAGGAGTCCTCATGCAAGAAGAGCATCCGATTACTTATGAAGGTCAAAAACTGAACAATGCAGAGCACAGTTACTCAACGCACCAAAAGAAATTGTTGGTGGTAGTTCATCGCCTTAGAATATGGCGTCACTACCTACTTAGGTCGTCATTTATTGTGAAAACTAAAAATACCGCGATTAGTCATTTCACGTTACAATCGAAACTATCGAGTAAGCAAGCTCGTTGGCAAGAACTTCTTTCAGAATTCAACTTTATGTTGAAGTATCATCTCGGTTCCAGTAATCATGTTGTCGATGCTATTAGTCAGCGAGCAAACTTGGCTACCATTTGCACGATGGTGGCTCTTTTAGGGCGCGAAGTTACTACAAACACGAAGGATCAAATACACACACTTTTGGAGAAGGACCCGACAACACAATATTTGGTCGACCTCGTTAAACAGGGCAAGACTCGACCGTTTTGGCTTGATGGGAGTCTAGTGATGACAAAAGGAAATCGTCTAAATGTTCCGAAGGGCGAGAATTTGAGAAAATTCATAAACGAAATGCCACTACATGCTTTGGGCGGGACATCCTGAAGAGGAATGCACTTGTGCACTATTACAACATGCATATAATTGGCCGCAAATGCGGGATGTCATTGTAACTTATGTGAAAATTTATCTTGTATGTTAGTAGCAGGATAAGACAAATCATAAAAAAAAAAAAAGCAGTTTCGCTAGAACCTCTTTCCATATCCACCGGGCCATTTGATAGTGTATCGATGGACTACATCATTAGATTGCCAAAAGTTGAAGATTTTGGTACTATTATCGTCATGGTAAACCGTCTATCAAAGTATACAACTTTCATTGCAGCGCCTAAGTATGTATATGTTGAAGAGACTACTCAACTCTTCTTTAAACATATTGTCAAATACTGGAGCTGCCTAAGGACATCGTCCGTGATCGAGATCCTCGTTTTACTGACATATTTTAGACTAAGTTGTTCAAACTTCTTTGTTCAGTTTTAAGCATGAATTCGAGTTTTCACCCTCTATCTGACGAATAGATGAAGCGCTCTAATTCTATGCTGGAGAAATATCTTCAGCACTTGAGCCACTCGCAATCGTAGTTTGCCCAATTTCGGGCACACATTGTAAATATTATTTGAAGTTTAAGTTGTAATTTCCTTTCAGTTGTAAAATAGCTCTTATATTTGTAAACATGTTTAGTATGATTCATCGCCATTTAAACGTCTATTCCTGTCATTTATGTTTTTGTTCCGTAAGCTATTATTGGGGTTGTAGTCATTTAAAAATCTTTCAAACTCGCTAGTGTCCACCCCCTGCACCAGCAATTGTAATTTTCTACTTTCATCAATCAACGATCAATTTACTTTCAATACATTTAAATTTTCTGTTGTAAGCTTTCTAAAAAATTGTAATCAAATTTTTTCTCATTTTGAAATGACTGAAAAAATGTGGAAGGTAGTTTAGCGGAACAGACTACTACCGCAAAATATCTCTTTATGTGCCAAGAAGAAAGACACCATGTTAAACTTGAAATTTTATAATTTTTTCTTTTGGCAAGAAAGGTGTAAAATACTGTCACAAGACTCACACCCGTTTTAGACCTCTAGTTGTGTTTGGTAGGTGCGTTTTTCATGATACAGTGAAGCCTCCAAAGTGGCAGTACAGTATCTATCTACCCTGGTTGGTCACATAATCAAGCTACTTAATTAAAAAGGCATGACGGAAACTTAATTAATTAAATATTATTTATTAGTTAAAAGTATTTCAGAATAAAGAAGGAATTTAATTTGCTTAGAGTAATTTACTTTTGTAAGATTTTTTATTCTGTAATGATGCGAAATTTTATCATTAATTTTTGACAATGATATTTTTCTGTGTAGAAAATAGAGAAACACGAAATAAAAAAGTAACTATCTCATATGTCTGCTTATTTAATAATCACTCCTTATTTTTCCTGATGTACCCACGTAGTGTTAAGTGATAAATTTTACGTCTAATAAAGATAAAAATATAAATTAATTTATTAAAAAAACTTATGTTACTCATATTAACAATGTCGACCTTTAAAAATGAAGCATCAAGTTTTAATATTATATTAAATCTTACTAAACTTTAACGAACAATTTGATTTGATATATATTAAATTGAGTATACGAGTTTCGAGACTGATGTGCTCAAACGAGGCATCATCTTATAGGAACACGTTAAAAAATAAATTTCACATGAAATAAAAATATAAATATAAACTAATATATAACGATTTATTAATTCTTTTATTAAGATTGATATACGATGTGGTACAGAAGGAATTAAATTTCACGGCAAAGTGGAATCGGCGCAAATAAAAATAAGCAATTTCTCGATTTTTGGAAAAATTTTGGGGTTGTCTGTTTTTGACAAAATTTTAGTCAAATTTGAGTGGAAATGGGCCAATCAACGAAACTCAGTGGCTTTGCCCTTGAGTCAATTTCGGGCAAATTCTTTCGTTTAGGCCCTCGTTTATGCGATTTTTCCTTTTTTTGGTAATTTTTATTTTGGGTATATCTCAATCAAATAAATTTGAATTTGAATTCCGTTTGTTGGAGGACGATCTTGATGATTAGGAGGTTAAAGATTCGTCATTATCTCAATTTTTTTCATTTTTG
>CAIGRN010169609.1:0-10192 GCA_903798345.1 Fraxinus anomala | reverse complement strand
TCTCTCTCCACCCTGAACCCATCCACCCACTAGAAGCCGTAGTGGCTATGACGCTATTGTGAGTGCCATTGCTTGCAATCGCGAGCGTCGAGCATAGTGGTGTCATCATTGCTATAGCGCTCATCACCGTGATCTAATCCAAAGTTTTTGCGCAGCAGCTATGTTTTTGGTCAGTGATGGTTGGTTTTTTGCAAATGATGCTTGTAGTGCATGTGGTGATGGTGAGATGGTTGTAGTGATGACGATTGTGGTGAGGTGGTGGTAGCGTTGGTACTGACGGTGGTGGTGGTGGCTGCGATTATGGTGAGGTCTGGTGGTTTTGGTAGTGGTCATAAATGGTGGTCGTGCAGGTGGTAGTGGTGTTGACAGTAGTGGTGTAGGTGATTGTGCTGGCAATGGTAATGAGGTGGCACACACATTTGGTTGGTGTCTATGGTGGATTGGGGTTGGAATGAGGGATGGTGTGGTATGGTGTGGGGGTAGGATGGGATGGGATGAGATGAGATAGGATAAAAAGTGCTTGTAATCAATAAATGATATGTGACCTAAAAAAAGTGAGATTGCGATTAAATTTGTAATTGTGACTCATAATTTGTTAAGTTGTGACAAATTAATTTGTTCATTTGTGATCGTGAAATAAGTCGTGACCTATAAAATTTGTGATTTGTGTTCGATAAGTAAATTGTGACTTATAAATTTTGTGACTGTGATCGAGAAATGAAGCATAACTATTTAATTTGATAAATTTGAAATTTTATCTTTAAAAATGCATTAAATATATGTATTGTTCCCTTTTTGAATTAACCTAGCCTAAAACCCTGATAATATTATGGGTGGTTGGGTCAAACTCGGCTAGTGCTCGATACATTCGATAAACTCTTCAACAAGAGTTATGAACTCCGATCTCTTCTGTTAAATTATTTTTTAAACTGTCCAATGACAACATGTTATATGACATGTTGTCAACAACTGTCCAATGACAACATGTTATATGACATGTTGTCAACAACTGTCCAATGACAACATGTTATATGACATGTTGTCAACAACATTGTATACCAAGTATGATTGTTTTTTAAGGATAAATTTATTTGTACAATGTTTTTTTACAACATTCTTGACAATGTTATATAAGTGGCAAAAAGATGTTGGTTGAAAAGATAAATTATTTTTTAAACTGTTCAATGATAGCATGTCACGTGACATGTTGTCAACGACATTTTACATTGTTCACGAAAATATGTCGAATTTAAATCACCGCAAATGTACGGTTCGTTACAAGTAGTAAAGTGGACTTTCTGAGTCCGAGTATCGTCTTACGAAAATTGATTAGTTCAATTCCTATTACCTTGACCTTATCCGAGCCAGAATAGATTGACGCTTTGTTATGATGAAATTATACTAAAACAATGCTCAAGTATATGAGTAAAAATGATTTACCTAAATTAAAAGCAAACGACGTTGAATGTGAGTTGAAGTTTTCAAATATATGACGAATGTACTAGGATCACGAATCCCTACGTAATAGTCTTCTCTAAACCTAATTCTACACCTTGACACACGATCGAAATGTTGAAGAATCAATGCTTCCAAATTATTTAACAATCTCACTCGAGTAAAGTTAAACATATTTCAATATGTGACCCGGCTATATTTCTACGACGGAAGCAAACATACAAAAATGCACGAGTTTTTGTGAGCACTTAAAGATTTACATAAAGTATAGCGGTATATTTCTATTCCCTATCGGACCCTATAATGATTTATACCACGTCGAACCTATTTTCCTTCTTTCCAATGCATGAAATAAGCCATCAAGCTCACACAATTACTTATACAATAATCACGGAGAAAAGAAATTTATATAAGTCATTCAAATATTCCAAACGTGTTTTTGATTGTCAAGAATGTAAAACTAGAATTAAAAATCATATTACATAGTTCATCTAACCCTAGTACAGAATTAATCAAGTCTAGCATGGTAGAACAAAGAAAATCAGAAAATCAATGACGAACGACATCACCAATTTGATTCTTGAATTAAATCTTTGCGTCGTAGTGTTGTTCTCCTCTTTCGTGCCTCTTTTCCTCTCTCAAAACCCTTGTAAAAGTCCTCTCCCACGTTTTGGGCGGTTCTAGAGTTTAAATACACATCCCAAGATTTGTTTCTATAAGTATTTGACTCGAAAACGGAAACCAGAATTCTCGCCAAAAAAGTCTACTATGCGACTGCATAGTAGAACAAAATGGCACTATTTTTTTTCCTGAAATGACCTATGCGACAGCATAGTAATAGCATTTTACAGATTTTTGCATTTTGGTCTTCAAATTTAGTTTCGCCAATCTTGACCTCTTTTTCCCACGTCTTCTTCCCCTAATGTGTCATTCCAATTCTCAATTAGTCCTCGACATCTTCACATTTTCAATTCCTCTTTCAGGCCATCTTTCGGTTATTTGCACATTGGTCCCTGAACTTTGGTTTTCTTGTGTTTTAGTCCTTTTGTTTTTTCCATTTTTCTCCTAATTTTCACCATATTCATCATTGTTGTCCTACACAACACAAATTACATCGAATTAAGATATATTCCACATATTTATTAACAATTATTCATGTTTGTGGCTTAAACTAAGTGTGTAAAATGCACTTATCAACTCTCCCAAACTTGAACTATTGTTTGTCCTCCAATAAAAATGTAACTTAATTCCACATAAAACATGGTTTGACAACCTACCGTGTCTCAGGATTGAAATTTAGTAATAAACTAAATGAACAAATTCAACGGTGCAAAATCAATCAATCTCTACTTGTACAGGCATACTTGACGTGCGTATGTGTATACTCATGCCAACATATTAAGGTCATGATTAGCTCAACACCTTACCCATAGTAGTCAAATATCTCCTTACTTCGCTTCTGAGATGCACACCCCCAAACTTATTCTTTTTCACTCAATTGTCCCGAGATGTGTCTAAAGTTGAACTTATTTACATCTACTTCTTCTCCTCTCTTTGGTCGGATATGGCTTACTATTACAAGCTTCAATTTCAATAAGTCGAGATTCTCCTATATTTTTATTGCTTCAACTTTTAAGATTTAAACTAAGTTACATGCCTCTTATCAAAGGTATAGTTCTATCGACCGAATGTCTGTGGCGTAATCAATGCAATTTTATATACAAATGTCTATCAATATTATTATAATAATTTTATTATATAACATCTTCTCATTTACTTTCTATATAACCCATGTAACGAAATTTAGGCCGATGACTCCCAAGTCAGATAACCATAGGGCACCAGATTTTTAATCACCCTTACAGGCTTAATCACTCGAGTCATACATGCTCGACAAGATGCTTTTATTAACTCAAATATTAGTGCAATGCCCATTTTCCTTTAGACATCCAATTTCTAAAACTACCCTCTAACTTAAAACTTTCACCTCGTCCTCGTCTATTGGTTTCAAACAATCCACACAAGTTGGTACCATGCACGAAATCTCTACTCATCTTAATGTTCTCTTGTAACAGCTCAACCATCTCCAAACCATCATGCAGTTGGATTATAGATTCATACGACGTAGGTTATTTGGGTTATATTCTATGTTCAACTATTTCCTAAATAATGAACCAAATCACCAATTCAATATGGCAACATGAGTATTGTGCAAAAAAATGTCAAGTTTAATATTCACGAGCTTTGATTGATCTAACAGTGAACTATTTTCATCATTCACAATTCATACCCAGTCCAATACTCAACATCATAGTCGACGACATTATCAAACCTACACAAAGCACACAACTCTAATCTAACGCTAGAAAATAAATGAATAAAAATTGAAAGTAACTAAATGAAAATTGCACAAAAGATAAAATTCAATATTTTTTTCACACAGTCACGCAAATCTCTAGTAAAATATAATGAATGTCACCCCCAAACTTATATAAGATATTTTCCTTAATGTTGTTAAAAATATATTTTAAAAAATACGTGTCAAAAAGGACAAATGTAAAAGAAGTCAAAGAAAATGGAGTTCAGAATATTTCCCTGATCAGTATGGAGGTGTTGGATGAAAACCAGAACCGGATGCCCCATCAGCCGATGGTGGTGGGAGACGTGCGAAGAGCTGTTCATTAATTCGGATTACTGTGCAAGTTCGTCCTGCATGCCATGAATATGGAGAGACTGATCCCGAACCTCAGCCTCGATATTACCCAAAAGGTCCCATGACTCGTTAGCTCTTAGTTGAATCCCATCAACTCTACCCACATAGTTGTTCAACCGTCCATTCATGATCTCAACTTCGCGTCTCGCAGCCAAAGACTCTTTTCTGGCGTTGGAAGCAAAGTTCCTAGTTTTTAGCATGTCATCCCTAATCGTCTGGATTGTCATAACCATGGTGCCTACAGCCTGCCCAAGACTTTCTATATCTCAGCTCGAACCAGTCATAGTAGCTAACATCTGTTTTAATAGTTGTGTGTCGACCTCCAATGGCATGGAGTGTGGCTCAGGCATCTCAACGTCCTCAGCCCCCAGATCATGTGTAGCCTGCTGCTGCCTCAAATGCGCTCTCTCTTGCTTATCTCTATGTTTTGCCCTTGCTCGATCCTGAGCCTCCAAGGTAATCTGTTTAATGAAGGGACTAGATTTCTCGGAAAGCTCCTCGGATGGGATAATAACGCTGTCTCGCTTGCAGATGCCACTGATGAGACTCGAAAAAATTAGAGAACAGTTTCGATCTCCCCAAACATCTTGAGAGTAAATCTGATCATAAGTAAATGTTGCTAAATCAATCTTTTGTCCTCGTACCAAGTGATATAGTAGACTGGCCGTTGGATCAGTAAATGTAGTTCTATGTGAGTTGGGCTCGATGTTGTGGCAAATGAAGAACAAACGAATGGCTATTGACGGTGTAAGATCAATCTGATGCCACATAGAAGTCTATAATGGCCAAGCATCCTCACGCCCAAGTAGAACTGATAGTAGTCATGAATGACCTCAGGTGTAAACATGATCCACTTATCCCGCACCCATGTCTGATGTTGATGTTCGGACCCAGGGGTGTCGATGTCCATGTTGAAGTTTACATAGAAGTCGCGAAGTAGTCCCTCGTACACCAGATGCAGTCGTTCTATGACCTTTTCCCAATCACTGTCATGGACCAAGGTGACTATCTCGAAACTGAAAAAATCTCTAGTCGAACTGATCTCTCTGGAAGCAGGGTCCAATGGCCCACGAGTGATGGCCTCTTGATTGAGAAATCGTCGTAAGCCCCCATCAAGTTCTCGAGTACATGCAGTGCTCGAGGTAGATGCTACTTTCTCATTTCCTTTAGAAGTGCATTTAGGAGGCATTCTGCAACACAAAGAGAATTAAAACATGTAAGTCATATGTGAAGCATAATTTAATTCTATAATACGTGAAGCTAGTAAAGACAAACGAGCATCAAAGTTCTAAACGTATGTCAGAGCATGCAAGCTACGTACCTAATTAAATGTGTCATGTAATCGACAAAACCAAATATAAAATGATGTAACGAGGACACGCTCGACGAAATGTATAGGTAAACATGGGTATTATAGGACACAAATGCAACATGTAGTGAACAAACCCAAAATCAAGTCAAACAATGAAAGTTGTGCATATAAGACCATGTTCGACCAAGCAATCTCGCTTTCGGACGCCGATAAGGAAAATCGAAATTTTCCCGAGCAACCTCTAGGTATATGAAATAGGATATACTAGTCTAACACATACTCAAAATTGAGGTCAAACGAAAGTCATTTGGGTTAGGAAACCGAGGGACGAAGTGAGGGACGTAAAGTGTCGTGTGCCTAGCCATGTTGTGCCTATGTGCCTCCCTTTTTGGTTTGGTGTGTGCAATGACATTTGGCAAGGCACCTCAGCACAAAAAATAATTGAAAATGCATACCAACAATGTTTAAAGCAAAAAGAAACCTAATTATACACAAAAGTTCACATATGCATTTCATCGAACACGTTGCACACGCTTCAATTTTCATTGGTGTGTCTCGTGTATGAGGGTTAGTCGAGTGATGGTGTGTATTGTGTGCGTGCATGTTTGGTCGTTTGCATGAGTTAATGGGATGGTGTGTGGGGGGTGTGTGTGTGTGTGTGTGTGTGTTATGAATAAAAAACGGGAACCTAATTTACTCTATGTGACCGCATAGAGTAAAACATCAGGGTCAATTTTGGCCTGATTCCTTACTTGCGACTGCATTTCTGGTAAGTCTATGCAGTCGTATAGACTAACAGAGATGAGTTTTACTGCCTATCTCAAAAAAATCTACCATGTTCGACCATTCGAGGCTCTCGAGACCTCGATTTTCGTGCCAACAAGCTCAAATACATGTAATGAATGTATACAACATGGAAAATTTTAAAACATGCTTAACTTTTCGAAAACTCATTTTTTGGTCAAACTCTACTAAACACTCGATTTTCGATCTACTTTGCAACTCGACATTCCAACACCCCCAAAACTTGTTAAAACACATTTTAAATCACTGGATGTGCGTGGATGCCAAGAACTTGGTTCCAAAAACAATTTTTTTGTAAACTTGAAAACACATGTTGATTCCGAAAAGCACAATGTTGATCGTTTTACCTCGAAATGCGTGACTTTCGGGCTGAATCAATGAAATACCAAACTCATGCACAACACATTTAAAATCAATTTGGACCACGCATAGACTTTTAGTGACCTCTAGGGAGGATGAATAACCTAATATGCCTAAATTTTGCAAAAACATGAAAAATTCCTTAACTAATGCATAAAGCGAAATAAATAAAAAGGAAGATGTTGCCTCCCATCCAACGCTAGTCTATAGTCTATAGCTCGACTGTATGTTGGTTTGATTCACTCCGGTGTGCTGAAATAGATGATTACCTTTTCTTTTGAAAAATCACCGCTCCAATAAGGTTTTCGCTGTCCATTCACCTTAAATGTTCCCTTGCTATCTTGAGTGATTTCAACTGCTCCATATGGAAACACTTTATTGACTGTACATGGCATGGACCATCTTGACCTCAACTTCCCAGGGAAAAGCTTTAGTCTCGAATTGTATAATAGGACTTGTTGCCCTACCACAAACTTCTATCTCTAAATATTCGTGTCATGCCACTTTTTGGTGCGCTCCTTATAAAGTTTTGCATTCTCATACGCCTCCAGTCGAAATTCATCCATCTCATTCAATTGCAGCAATCTTTTTTCATACCTTCAAATCAAAGTTTAAATTCTTGACTGCCCAATATGCTCGGTGCTCCAACGCAACCGAAAAATGACATGCTTTCCCAAAAATCAACCAGTATGGAGATATGTCTATAGGTGTTTTGAATGTTGTCCTGTAAGCTCATAGTACGTCGTCAAGCTTCTTAGACCAATCTTTCCTAGAAATGCTCACTGTTATCTCTAGTATTCTTTTCAACTACCTGTTAGAGATTTCAACTTGGCCGCTGGTTTGAGGATGATATGGAGTTGCTACACAATGCTGGTCACCATATTTAGCCAACAATGACTCAAAATGACGATTGCAAAAGTGCTGTTCCCATCCTTGATTATAGCCCGAGGAGTGCCCATGGGTGAAAATATACTTCTTTAGAAACACAATTACTACTTTAGCATCGTTGGTTGGCAATGCTACTGCTTCTACCCATTTGGAGACATAATCAACAGTAACCAGTATGTATTGATTTGAGAATGATGCTGGGAACGGTCCCATGAAGTCAATTCCTCGTACATCAAAAGTTCCACCTCAAAGATGTTGTTTAGAGGCATTTCATTTCTTCTCGAGATATTTCCAGTGCGTTGATATCCATCACACCGTTTCACAAATTCAAAAGCATCCCTGAATATGGAAGGCCAATAGAACACAGATTGTAGAATTTTTGCTGTTATTTTGGATTCCCTAAAATGACCCACGTATGTAGATGAATGACATTGCTCCAATATTTTAGGGACTTCTTCCTCTGGCACACATCTTCGAATAATCTGATCTGCTCCTTACCTATACAAAATGGGATCTTCCCAAAAGTAACATTTCAAGTGAGTGAAAAAAAATTTCCGCTGATGACTCAAATAGTCCGGTGGTGTGATAGACTTGGCTAAGTAATTTACGATGTCAACATACCATGGTACTCCATCTATACTGAAAATATGCTCATCTGGAAAATTTTTATTAATGTCAATGGAATTATTCCGCTCTCCTGGCTCGAGTCGAGACAAATGGTCTGCTACCATATTTTCGCTGTCCTTCGTGTCCCTTATTTTCAGATCAAATTCTTGTAGAAGTAACACCCAACGGATATCACAGTTTGGCATCCTTCTTCGTCAACAAGTACTTTGAGGCAGCATGATCAGTGTAAATGATAACCTTTGATCCCACAAGATATGTCAAAGGCATAGACGATCGCAAACAGTTCATTCTCCGTAGTGGCGTAGTTTAGCTGGGTGTCAGTCAATATTTTGCTTGAGTAGTATATCATGTGAAATATCTTATTCTTCCGCTGTTCCAAAACTACCTCCACTGCGTAATCACTAGCATCACACATTAATTCAAAAGGCAAACTTCAATCTGGTGTGATGATCACTGGTGCTGAAGTCAGCTTCTCTTTTAACGTGTTGAAAGTCGCAAGACACTTTTCAGAGAAGTTAAATGCGACATCCTTAACCAATAGGTTACACAGTGGCTTTGTGATTTTCGAAAAATCCTTAATAAACCGTTTATAAAACTCGTATGCCCGAGAAAACTACGAACACCCTTAACTGATGTAAGCAGTGGTAATTTCTCAATAACCTGGATTTTCACTTTGTCCACCTCTATCCCATTAGCTGAAATACAATGTCCCAATACAATGCCTTCATGTACCATAAAATGACATTTTTCCTAGTTTTATACCAAGTTGGTCTCCCTACACCGCTGTAATACCAAACTCAGATACTCCAAACATTCATCAAACGATGATCCAAATACCGAGAAGTCATCCATCAAAATTTCTATGAATTTATCCACCATGTCAAAAAATCACCATCATGCAAAGCTGAAAAGTAGCAGGAGCATTGAACAAACCGAATGGCATTCTACAGTATGCAAATATACCATATGGGCAAGTGAAAGTGATATTTTCCTAATCATCGGGTGCTACTGGGATCTGATTATACCCAGAATAGCTGTCAGGAAAACATTAGTGTGAATGACTTGCCAGTCGTTCAAGCATCTGATCAATGAATGGAAGAGGAAAGTGATCATTCCTAGTGGCAGCATTGAGTTTTCGGTAGTCAATGCAAACTCTCTAGCCTGTAATAGTTCGCGTGAGAATTAACTCATTCCCATTCTGCACCACAGTAATACCACCCCCTTTAGGCATAACCTGGATTGGACTTATCCATGCACTGTCTGATATCGGTTAAATGATTCAAGTTTCTAGGAGTTTCAGTACCTCAGCCCTGACTACCTCTTTCATGTTAGGGTTTAGCCTTCTTTGACCATCTATACAAGGTTTAAAATTCTCCTCCATGAGAATCTTGTGCATGTACAGTGAAGGGCTGATCCCTTTGATATCCACGATAGACTATCCAATTGCTGTTTTATTTTCCCGGAGTACCTATAGTAGTCTCTCTTTCTCTACATCACTAACTGAGCTCGTTATAATCATTGGAAGTGTAGAAGACTCTCCCAAGGAAGCATAACGAAGATGAGGCAGTAGTTGCTTAAGCTCCAACTTTGGAGGCTATTGAACAGATGGTAGTGGCCTTGTAGGGCCAGTTCCTAATTCCTCAAACTGATGTTTCCATGTGTATGGTGGGTTAGTTTTCAAAAATCTCGCACCTGTCTCAATCTCAATGGAATCAGAGTGAGTAGATTGGGAATGTACGATGTATGCTTTATATGCGTCAGACGAGTTGTGCAGCAGAAATGTGTCTTGGACCACTTTTCAACTACATCAATCTGAAAATAGCTATCGGACTCAATGGAAAATTTCATGGCCTTGAAGATATTGAAAACAACTTGTTCCTCGTCGATCCTCAGAATCAACTGACCATGCTGTACATCGATGAACGCTTCCCAGTAGCTAAGAATGGTCGGCCCAGTATAAGCGGTACATCATTGTCTTTCTCTATGTCTCGGATAAGGAAATATACTTGGAAGATGAATTTCTCCACTTTAAT
>CAIGRN010169597.1:0-22408 GCA_903798345.1 Fraxinus anomala | reverse complement strand
TTAATTTAAATTGAAGTTAAATTAGTTTTAAAATTTATATTAGATAATAGTCTCTGTGGGACGATATTCGAAAACGTAGATGAATTAAATTTGGAAGCAATATATGAATTAAATCTAGTTCATGCCATATCAGATGCCTTGTAAAATCAGCACCAATACTCACTTGCAAGAATTGGCTCGTGATCTATAGGTGAAGCTAAGAGTCTCCAGAAGATGTGTGTTGAAAGCAAAGACCTCAGTAGACCAGAACTTTGGAACATCAACAACCAACAATTCCCATGGAAGATCTAACTGAAAATTATTAGAGGAAGTTAGATTTCTATGATTTGTGTTCTAAAAACAAAAAATCTTACCTTTTCACTGAACCGATAGACTTTGCAGCATGAAATCAGTAGAAAATCAACAAGAACCAATGAGGGGTAGATTAGGGAACAAGAAACATGAGTTGCAGAAAACGGATTGCATGAACCACCAAAATCAAACCAATAAAATGAAAACAGAATAAAGTGCAAACATGTACTTGAAGTTGGAGTTGCTTGAGGTACTCAAGTGCTTCTCCACACTATGCAGAGTGATCTCCGTGCTGCACGGAGACCCCTTCGCGTGCGCGGAGACACTACACAGAACATGTCTCCATGTGCAGTGGATCACGTGGGTGGAGACATTGTGCAGAGAATGTCTCCGCGCAGTGTCTTTGCGCAGCGCGGAGATCATATCCCACTTTGCGCTGGCAACATACTCAATATAAAAGTGTTCGTTGGAATGAATGGATATGTCTGTTGGAGAAAAATTGTTAACTTCTAACAGACACAACTCTTCAACACACACGGAAATTAGAATTCTCTTTTGGGGGCGTTGTCCCTGAGCCCCCACGAGGGGGCTGCCCCCTCGACCCCCACGACTTGATCGGCAGGTCGATCCCGATTTCGAAACGGCAAACCATTTGCATAACAACAGTAAACAAATAAATAAATTATAAAAAAAATCTAAGAAAAAGTATTCTTGAATTATTCAACCATTTCATTTTATCAAATTCAATGCTAGCCAGATTTAGTCATGACAATAGGCCGAGCATGTAACCCACGAGCTCGGCTTGAGCTCGTGGCTCGTAGGCGAGTTCGGCTCGGCCCATGAGCTCGTGAGCTCACGAGCCGAGCCGCGAACCCACGAGCTTTTTGATTTTGATTTTTTTTTACTTTCCACTTTTTAAATTTTTCTTTTAATTTTTCACGAGCCCACGAGCCGCTCATCGAGCTCACTTGCAACTCGGCTTAGCTTGGGGTCGTCGAGCCGCTCGTGGCTCGTTTTTCACGAGTCTCTCGACTCGATTGACATCACTAGTCAGATTAGTCAACATTTATATGCTTCGATGCAACAACAATATGCTATTTGTATACAAATTTTAAAATATACAATATATGGATATCAAACTTGAAGCTCATTACATTTTTAAAAAAGAAAACATATCGGGAAACAGAGCAAAAATCAACAGGAAAAACATTGTTTCTTTTATAAAACATTAGTAATGACCATATAGCTACAATAATGAATCTCACTAATTGTGAACCTAAAGTAAAAGAAATATAATTTTTTTACTTCCCAAATTTTTTTTTTGCAAAAGCCTAAAACATAAAGAGAGAACAAATAGAACACTTAAACATAGACATACAAGAAATAAAGATACTATCCTTGTGTTGGTCACAATAATAATGATGCTCTGACCAACAGCTTAAAATTAAAGCAGTATTAATTAAAGATCCTAGAGGAGCAACCAGAATTTAAGTTTTCTTGACACTTCACCAAAATTATGAAATTTTAAAAAATAAGGAGATATTATGAATTGTTTTCACAATAATAGTAAAAGGTAGAGACATTATGTGCTAATTTAATAATTTATTTGAAAATCATTTGTTCTTTTTAAAAAAATTTAGGACTATGGTTACAATTATTTTTTTCTTTTTCTTTTTGTTCTATTTAGAGATAATGATATACTCGTTATTTCACAATTTTTAATTGAGAAAATGTATGAAAATGATTTTTTATGTAATGAAAGGTGCAGAAAGGCTAAAAATTTTAAAAAATAAAAAATACATTATGTGATAATTCCTCTTATATTACCGCTACAAAATTTATTAAGTGTACCACAATTTTCTTATTTACTTAAATATCTTTAAGTAAAATTACATAATTAGGGTTTTAATATACTTTTAAATTAAATAAATTATTGTTACACCATAAATATAAAACCTAATTTCTTTCTTTTTTTCTACTCAACATCTTATTGCTCATAGCTTTTTGACGATTTTTGCATTCTTTCACGACGGCAAGATAATTTTATTTTTCTCACGGTAAATGAATTTATACTCTATTTGACCACGACTTACAAATGATTTTTTTTCAATTTATTTGTGAAGTTTGAAAATTAAGAATCTGATTTTTTGTTAAGTTGAACAACTTTAATATGAATTTAAAACAATCGAAACAATATTGTGATGTTCTGGGCAACAAAAATAGGTCATGGGTGGGGCAACCAAAATACTGTAAAAGTTATCCCATTACTTGGAAATCTGATTTATTCTTGGTTGAATATCGCTTTATTACTCTAGTTTTTGAGATTAAACTCTATGGTCTAAGTCCTAAATCCGCTTCATAAAAAAAAATAAAAAAATATCTTTATTAAAACATTTTTATCCATGAATTATAAGGTTGTTGTCGATAAATTTCTTAATTTCCACTTAAAAGTGTTTTCAAAATAATCTTCCAAGATTAAAACGAAATTGCAAATACATTAAAAATTCATATTTCGAATAAAAATGGCAACACAAACAAATTACTGACTACTTCAAATGATCCTTTCAAACATATTAATTATTTGTAACAAACATTCAATATATTATGGAATGGTGTTCTTCACCGATCTTCTGTTTCCAATGGCAATGAAATAATGAGTGAAAATGTTGGGAAAATGAGTATTAATATTGGTGATAAGTACACCACAATATTGTATTATATATTTTTTTGAATTTTTTTGTTTTTTATTGAATTAGGAGTATAATTGTAAATTTATTGTGGTGTATTTATTAAAAATATATTTTAATTATGATGTGATTATAACGTGGTGTAATAAATAAAATTTGTCGCGGTAATAATTACCCCTTAAATGATCATATAAACTAATTTCGTGAACTCTCTTTTTCTAACTCTTTTTTTTTTTTTTTAATTTAAAAAATTGATTCCGATGGACGAGTCTTTCAGCAATCTTCCCACGAGCTACTTGCTTGGCTCGGTACCGGTACACTACTCTCTCCACATTTCATAATCAGTACTGTACTATAAATGATTTCATATGCTTGTCTCCAGAGCTTCTCTTTTTCTGATCATAATTTTGCGCGAATTTTTCTGGGAAAGGGCTTTGTTATGAAATCTTTGATTGCGATTCGATCTAATTAATCAATTTGGAATGTTGCCTTTTTTTATAGTGTTCTATACCAAAGCTTTGAAAATGTGGAGCTGATATAAAAGATTTGAAGTATTACGAGTACTCATTTATGAGGACTTCTATTTTCTATCTTTTTAAGTTAATGCTAGTTTTGGATGTACAATTCCTGGGAAAGGAAATATTTGGTGATTCGTTTTATCTGTATTACCTTGGAAGATGATTAATTAGTCGTACGAGCTTAGACGCCATTTTTATACAATTATAGGTTTTTTTAATTTAAACTTGATTTGTTAAGCTCGTCCAGAATTGCAATTTAATTGATTTTTCTATTGAGGTGATTAGATTCAGTGCCCAAGTGATTTTATTATGGCTGATTTGCCTGACTATGGTTAAAGCATTTTCTTTTGTCAAGTGACGGAGAAATAGTTTCTCATCATAATTTTGAGTTTTTTTATTGATGATCGAATGTAATAATATCTCCCTGTAAGTGAGTAGCAGGAATGGAGCTCTCATAGATGAAATTTGTGAAATCAACTAGTTCAACTTCAATGTGAATTTATTTGAATTCTCCTCCCTTCTTTTGATTTTCTCCCTTTTGGGTTTGAAATGCCTCTTAAGTTTCCCAGGGAGTTATAGTGTTAAATAATTATTAATTTAATTATGCTTTATATGCTTGAAAATCAAATGCAAATAGTTATAAACTGAAGAGATTGTTTAGTATATTTATTTATTCTTCTCTATAATAAATTTGTTAAAAATGTGCAGGCTGTTGTTAGTGAAGAAAAGACACCCTCTAGCCAAGAGGGTAAGAAACTTATAATAATTGTTCTATATTCAATTATTCATTGTTCTGTGTGGGAAAATCAGATTTGGTTTAGCCTGATTTGACTTGGTTCAAATTTGATTTGATTTGATTTGATTCAATCAATCTTATCTGATTTAATCAACCAGATTTAATTTTATCTAATTTGATTTTTATGCTGTTGTAGATCCCTAGTTTTAGTCTAGATTAGCTATTTAAATTTACTTTCCTTATCTTGTAAATTGTGTATTCCCCTACATATAGCTTTGTAATTATTAATGAGAATTGAATATTTTCTCTTTACAATATGGTATTAGAGTCCAGTATCCAACGAACAATTCGATCTCAACACACGAATTTTAAGTTTGATCAGCTCAAACGAGTCACTATTTTGTGAGACATGTTAAGGGATAAATTCGACATTGGTCAAATGCCGAAATGTAGATCAATATACAAGGACTTGAGTTTCTTCTTTTAACAAGGTTAACCTTTTAAGATGGAACCTCAATATATAATTGTTTGGGGAAGGATGATTTGCAACGCTAAAGAGGTTGATGGACTACTATTTCACGGATAATTCCTTACAAAGCCGACAAGCTCAAGTTGCTAGCAATAGCGAAATTTCTTTCTCCCTGCCGAAAATAAAATACTCTTATAGCATTATTAGCTTGGTAATTCTATCCTACCTTTCTGTATTTGGAAAAACTATTTCCTGCTTTGTTTAAGTACAATAATCCTTCAGATTTTCGTTGTGAGTTTTGCTGGTTATCTAATCATCATCAAGTTCATTTTCCTCCCCAATCATATAAAGTGTCAAAACCTCTCTCTTTTACATAGTGGAATTTCAGGTCCGTCTCAAGTGTTAAACACAACTTGGTCTAAATGGTTTATAACCTTCATCGATGATTACACGAGTCTGTTGGGTTTACCTTCTAAAAAAAGTCTGAGGCCTCGAAAGTTTTTAAAGATTTTTATGCCATGATTTTGCACTCAATTTCAAACGCATTCAAATTCTTCATATTGATAATGGCAAAGAAGATTTCCATGCTATTCTTGGAGATTTAAAAGAACATGGCATTTTTCATCAATCTTCATTTTTAAACACTCCTCAGCAAAACTGTTATCGAAAGAAAGAATCAACATTTATTCAAAGTTGCTAAGCCCATCATGTTTACGAATGGAGTTCCTATCTTCGAGGTGATGTAGTTTTAACAACAACTTATTTTATAAATCAGATGCCAACAAAGGTACTAAAATTTTAAAACCTCTTGATGTTTTTACCAAACAAATTCCTCATTCTAAACATTTCACATCACCACCAAAAAAATATTTGGATGCATTTCTTCTTTGCAATTGATGCACCAAATAGATCAAACTTGATCCCTGTGCTTTAAAATGTGTATTTGTAGGATATTCATCAATGTGAAAAAGGATACTAGCCCTGTTTCTAAAAAATTCTGTGACTATTGATGTCACATTTTTTGAAGTCAGTCTTATATCACCAAATGTTCTTGAAAAACTTCTCGGCTGATGAACAATCTAAGCAGCTTGATTTCGTCAAGGACAATGTTATGATTCCATCGGAAGAAACGGTGGCAGGGGGAGAATCTTCTTGAAAAAAAGTCAACCTGGGCTTCTGAGCTTCTTGTCTATTCTAGGAGGAGAAATCCTGAAAGTGGTATTGACAATCAACCTCCTATTGATTTGGCAAGAGTCTAATTTAAATATAAGCGACTTTGAAAATACAGGTAAATCACACCTTCTCCAATCTCAGAATCTAGTAAATATGGAGACCTTTGATGGCTTAGATGTACCTATTGCTCTTAGAAAGGGAACTAGCTTTGAGAACCTTTCCTTATCTTGTAAATTGTGTATTCCCCTATATATGGCTCTGTAAAGTTCTTAGACTTATCAATGAGAATTGAATATTTTCTCTTACACTTCCACATTCCGTTCTCTAAAACAATGCACCTTTCAATGGAATGTTGGATTCTGTGAAGCAGTTCCTGGTGCAAATTTGCAAATATTTCCTCCCAATAATAGCGCAAGCAGGGGCACGGGACATCAAACTCTTGGTGGTACTGGTGGTATGTAGTATCATCCATATTTTTTATCCTAGTAGGGAACATGGAGAACTTAATAACAGCATCTAGTACTTCTGTCACTTGTTTAATAGATATAGTCTGTTTGATTTGGCCATTAATCGAACATTAGTTTGTTTTCGAAGTTTATTTGTAAATTCATGATTCGCACATGTTCTGGAACAAATGAGTCTACCAACAATTTTGGCATCATGTATTGGAATACCAATGGGTATTGCCTATGTATTACTAATATGCATCGTCTAATGGAGGTAAGTAACAACATTATTGGATTATGGCTCATGGTTTTTTGCCCCTATTAAAAGATAATACTTAATTAGATATGAAATCGAATGGGAATCCCTTGAAATAGCCCAGAGGAAAGGGCTGATAGATCTCCTTTTCCGATTTTAAAATCGTAGTCCAAGCATAGTGCCATTTGGCCTTTGAGAAAACACATAATCTTCTTGCTTTTGGTGCTTTTACAAGCAAAGCACACTCGGATTGCCCATAATTTTATTGTGAAACTAAAAATAAAAAGATTAAACTTTACATTTAGCCCCTGTTTGAAATAAAAAGATTAAACTTGTCATTATTCCTTAACATTTAGCCCATGTTTGACAACCATTTTTTTTTTTAAATAATAGGTGTTTGAATAGTAATTTTTTGGAGAATGTGTAGTTAAAAAGTAGGAAAAAATTTTGAATTTACTTAAAAAATATTTTATTGTGAGAATTTGTGATTAAAAATGAGTATAAGAGAAAAGACTTTTGAAAGAATGGTTACCAAATAGGGGCTTCTAATGTACTAGGAGTTATGCATCATTTCTTCTGATTTCTCATATATCCATTGCCAATTATTTTCCTGAAATTCTTTATATAATCACAAATTTTAAAATGGTAAGAGTATCTCTAAGAGATTCTCTAAATAAAAAATGCTCTGTATTTAAAAGAAATAATACTTAAAAATAAGCTCAACTCTATTTTAACTTTTTAAAATAGATAATAGGTTTGACTCTCCAAATTTAGAGAGTCAAATTCACTCTCTATTCTTAACGTACAATGAATGCTTTTAATGAGCTATATATTTCAATACTCTATTTTTTAAACTAGTCAAACCACGTTTAGCCCTTGTTTGACAATCATTAATTGGAGAAAACAAAGTTTTGAATAGTGTTTTTTAGGAGAATGTGGAAAAAAAATTAGATTTATGTGTAGAATATTTTATTGTGAATGTGTGGCTGAAAATGAGTATATAGAAAAGGGAGTTTGAAAATAATGATTGTCAAATAGGGGCTTAAATTGATTGGTCATTGAGATACAAAAAATTATTTTAAAATATGAGAAATCAATAAATGTTTCTTGAGACTAGCAAAATAAAGAGCCAAAAGAGAGAGCACTATTGGAGTGCATAAAATTTTGACTCTTTAAATTTAAAGATGCTCTAAAGGAAGAGCATAAAATCGTTAGTCAGAAAATCTTGTTTACAGTATACGAAGGTCTGCTTGATATATGTTTCAAAATTTTGCTGGCAAAGGGATGGCTGTCTCTGGATGACATCCGTGGTGCCATTGAACTTCATTTCCTTAACATCTAAGGACATGTTGCTTGTTATTTGTTTCACCAGCCATTTCTTTCTTGAACTGAAAATGATAGACAACGGAAAAACATATTTCTTTCCCCTGAGATTGTGGTGAATGCTTGTTTGACGTACAATATTTAGGTACCCTCGGTTCTTACCTTCCCCTTACACTTTTTCCTAATAAACAAAGGGCTTTCACTGTAAGCCAGACTTTTGATATTCCATTAAGGGAAGGTGCAGAAATATTGCCTATTTTTGTCTTTTATTTACACCAAACCTTTTATGTGTATTAAAATATCCAGATGAGTCCAACAATGAAGCAAATACTCTTGCTCAAACAGCTAATTACAAGCTACCTGATAATTCCTGCAGATGGAGATGAACAACAGTCGACAAACAACTGGAAAGGAGTGTTTAGTATCTCTTCTTACACACAATATTTTAATGTAGATACAGACATGGTGTTGAACAGATTGATCAGTTCATTGTATCCTATAAGTGGAGATTTTTTCAGCAAGATTGATGCCAACCCAGACCTGTAAGTTACATTTTCTGGAGAAGGATTTTATTTTGACATTGCTGAATAGTCAATTTTGTTTCATTTCTTCATTTGAAACCACTTGTTGAAAAGGATATCTTTTTAACTGAGTATATGATGTAGTACATGTAAAATCCCTGGCACTACTTCTCATTTCCCGGATACTCTCCAGCTCTCTATATTTATATCTTTTGGGTTTGAGATCAATTTTTTCTCGTCGTAGGTGTTCGCTTCTGGTGTGAAGATTGGGACATGAAATACAGTAATTTGAGCTAGTTAATTGAGTGTTATTTGATAGGGAATCACGAAAACTTGAACTAGTTGATTTCTGACAATTTTTCTTCGAAAGACTTCTTAGTTGACATGAAAGTGTGCGTGCATACCATTTGATGATGCAAAACTGATGAGCTGCGAGTGTTTCTTTTCTAATTAATTCTTTTTCACCAATGTTAGTGAGATGCTGAAAGGATGAATTCAATCTCAATATTAACAGTCCCTTGCCAATAGTTTACAAGAAAACAATATTGCCATTGGCTGCTGTTGCCATTTGACAAATTGATGCATAATATAGAAGAATGCTGTGATAAGTTCCACAAAATGCTCAAATCCTCTCGTCTTCTCATTTAGGAATCTTCTTTCATCTTCTAACTCATATTCGCAGATATCCACAATTACTGCATTACAGCTACAGTTGCCTTAACACGAGTTGGTTTTATCATTTGTTCATCTCCAACTACGTATTCAACCCCTGTTTGACACGCATTTTTTCAAAATACATTATTTTAAAACTCATTTTCAACTACACATTCTTCAATAAAATAATATTTTCCATCACATCAATAACTTTTCCTTACTTTTTAACCACATATTTCCCATCATAACAATATTTAAAATACATTATTTCCTCAATAATATCTATTAAACACACCCTCATAATAGTTGTCTACAGTAGTCAGTAGCTGCAACTTGTCTACTCAGACCACTTTCCAAATTTATTACATTTTAAATTGGGGATAGTCTGCTCTTCAATGAACTTTTTCAGTTCAAGTTCTCGAAATTTTACCTTTTAAATTTTTTAGCTCAAATGCACTCCAAGCAAGTTATAAATGCGCTGCAAATGGGAGTCCAGTGTACTGTTTCTCGTGGTAATATAATTAATGTTGATACGGTCTAACAGTTGTGGTCATGTTTCCCCATGGGCCATTTCTAGTTTCCAATTCTGTTGTACTTCTAATAGTGCTGACAACTTCCATCCTACTGAAGATATTTTGAAAATATTAGCTGCCAATAGTAATTGCTCAAGATGAAAATTTGGATTTTTACTTTCCAGAAGTATTTGATGAAGCCTATGATCTTTCTCACGTTCCCGAGTGACTATAAATTTAAAAATGGCATCTATCTATAATTAGTGAAGTACATTTCCATTCTTCCACGAGTAAAGAAGTGATTGGGCCTTGTAGGTTAAGGATGAAATAATAAGTAATGGCGAAACGGCATCTTTTCCAATTTAGTGGGTAGATTTAAATGAATGAATTCGTCGCTAGGGAATTCACACAAAAGGGAACGAGGAATTCTCAATGAAAAAGTGCTCTCTGAACTGAACGTGAAAGTCATTTTCCATCGTACGGCTGTTCCCGTAACTCTACTTTCAACATATATGTACTTTCCAGCCTTCTTTCTACTTCTGTACTAACCAGAGTATCGTACCTTTCATTGGTGTTTTGTGCAAGGATGGACACTTTAAGACTTCAAGAAATAGAAGATGTACAATGTGAGATAGAGGGAAATGGTGTATAAATATTATTTTCATCTCAAATTTGGGCTGGCTGGAGGTTTTCTAAGACCACGTCCTCATAATATGTTATTCTTTCTCCCCCCTCCTCCCCTGTAATATAGTTTGGCTATTTTCTACAGGCTATTGACAACAGGAATTAGACTAAAAAATCTTTACAGAAAAGGACTATCTGACTATACAAGATTATCAGGTGGAAATTTTAAAGCGAACAATTAAAATATGAAAATTCAACTGAAACATCTTCCAGAAGCTTAAGAAAAGAATAGAGGAAAAAGGGATAATGATCTCAAATCCATTGGATATGAATTGCACAGATAGCATCTATACCATTCTAATTTTCATCCTGGTTCTCCTGTTATACATTTTTAATGTCCATTTCCCACTTTATGACTTCATCTTTTGGCATTGCTGCGCTTTCCCTCTGACTTCTCTTTTTCTTTCCCCCATCTTTTAGCTACGGACTTGTCTGGATCTCCACTACATTGGTATTTGCAATTGCTTCCCTTGGAAATTGTGCTACCTACCTAATGCATAGAAGAAGTGATTACAGTACTTCATGGACCTTCGACGTCAGTTATTTAAATGTGGCAGCTTGCTCCATATACGGTTATGCGTTGATAGTGCCAATGGCATATTACTTTTTGCTTCAGTACCTGGGATCAAATGCAAGCCTTATACGCTTTTGGTGCTTGTGGGGATATTCCCTTTTCATTTTCATTCTAAGCTCTGTAAGTATATGTGCCTGCTCTGTCTTTGTTTTTTCCGATAAATTAGTCATGGGGCATTCAATTCAAGAGTTTTGTCTAACTTTAGCAAAAAGAAAAGCTACCATACTATATGTTTTTATTTGTCGAATGATTTTACATAATACATGTTCTACAGGTGACATTTTCTGGGAAGGTACTTCTGTGAGCTTCCGTTGCTAGGAACTCACTGGTGTCTGAAGGGATTATGATTTAATGCACCTCAAGGCCCTGTTTGAGCCCCATTTTTTGGGAAAATAGGTTTTGTAGTATTGATTTTTTTGGGAGAATGTGTGATTAAAATGTTGGAAAAAGTTTTGAATTTACATGTAAAATTATTTCATGGGAGAATGTGTGGTTGAGCGTGAGTTTTGGAAAAAATGGAGCTCAAACATAGGCTAAATCTATTGTAGTAGTTTCTCTCATAAGATTGGACAATGGTCACTTGATTTCTGTGGAGAATTTGAAGGAAAATAAGCATACTGGTTTTTAACATATGCTATATATTGCTGTCTATTCATTCTGATCAATGCAATTTGCAAATATGAACATGGGTGTATGTGGATGTTTCACAAGCTGTTGTAAAGAAAAATGAAAATGTAGAGTACGTAGTTGATAGAGACTTTTAATTTGATTTTTAGGGGATATATCCAAGCTAAAGTCTCTTGGTATGTGTTATTGTCTGATTATATAGTTTTAGTTGGTGATACTGGGATTGAATAAATCGTAATGGAACAATTTGAAATTGAGAGGTTTTAGGTTAAGTAAAATTAGGACATAATAAATGTAATACCAATTTAGTTGGATTGATAAGAATCTTATTAAAGGATGATGTCTCGATGAGTGATTGTTTTCATATAATTAATTTAAATTATTGAAAAGATTGATCACATGAAGAGGATGTCATGCATAGAATTACTGTGAATTGGGCAAAATGGAGAAATGCTATAGGGATTTATGTCAATAAGATGTGTCCATCTAGTTAAGAGGCAAGTTCTATTAGACCAGTTATATTATGATAATGTTTGCTCGTGAAACGGCAGAATGTCCATAAGATGAAAATTTCAGAATTCTGACATGATGTGTGGCAATAAAAATGAATAACATGAAAAATTAAGATATAAGCCAAGTAGGATTGACGCTAATTGAGGATAAATTGATGGGAGAACCACTTATATACTTAGGGTGTATGTTGCATGGACCTATAGAAGTATCCACAAGACTAGAAAGAGTCAAATGATCTTAGTAGTATATGTTAGAAGAGGGAGGCAGGGAACAAATTTAGATGGTATAAGGTGGTTGCAAAAGATTTGATTTCAACAGGTCTTTCATTGACATGGGCTTGATCAACCAGTGGCAAAAGAGAATTCACATATCTCACCCAAGTTTAGAGCTTCTCTGGGAAAGATTTTTTGAAAATCATTGTCAACCACATTCAATGCGGCCCATAACTTTTCCTAACTTTTAACCACACACTCCAAAAAAATCATTTTTCACTTGGAAAAATCTCTCCCAAACAAACTATTATTAGGAGTTAGACTTGGCATCTTTAACCTTACCCAAACAGGATAATTGATTAACTAAAATTTTCAATATTCGCTCTAGGTTATCTTAAATCATTGGTGCTAGGTATTTTTTCTTGACGCACTCATGATTTTTTTGTTCCTGAATTTGCGGTTGCTTGCTTTATGGTTGATATTCATGTGAACCAATTGCTACACGTGACTGTGACTGACAAATACAATGATGAATTTGCATTGCATGGAAGGTCTTGCATTGCATGGAAGGTCTTCATTTGGTCATGTTATTCTGTCGTCTCCTCCTGACTGTAATTTAAATTAGTAATGCAGTGATCTGACTTGTTTCCTCGAATATGTTCAGTTCCTGTTGGTTATTCCAGTTGAGTTTCTGCGATGGACTATCATATTACTTGGTGGCGGTGCATCAGCCAGCTTTGTTGCTTTGAACCTCAGATCTTATATAAAGGAGAGTGAAATTACATTAGTGGTTATTTCTTCATTTGTCCTGCAAATAGGTCTGGCTATCTTCATCAAGATGTGGTTTTTTGCATAAAGCTCGATTTTGGTTTGGTGTTTCTTGGGTGAAAATTTTATCATTTGGGGTGAAGAGTGTGAAATGGAGTTGAAGCCTATTGTTGGTAAATGCAAGTAGTGGTGATGTGGTTTTGTTGTGTATGAAAGTTGAGGAATTTGAACATGATTTAGCGCATAAATTAGGTTCTTTCGAGTCGCATAGATGAACAATATTGTTGGAATATTTTGTTTTTGCTCAGATTCTAATTTTTGTAAATATATACAAATGTTGCCTCGAAGACATTTTGAATAATGTTATCCAGTACTAGTGTCGCTACATCATCAATATAGATGATGTTAAGTGATAAGCTAAATAAAAGGTATTGTTAAGTAGTTCATTTAATTGTACATTTCATTTAATGAAACCTAGCGCCACCTAAATTGGTATTATAATACCATGAGTGCAAAATAACAATACTCAAACATTTTTATTTATTTCTTTTACCAAGTGTCGTCGAAAGAGTTGCACTTTGTTTTGGCTACTGCTATCTTTTACAGCTGTGAGATTTGGAAAACTCAAATACGTTTCTACTTCTATTGTTAAAGCGAATAATAAAATATCGAGACATGTTTTTCAAAATTTAAATTAGTTTTGTAAGTTGACTAATGACTATGCCCTGTTAGTGGTCAAGGAAAATTGTTATTTGGCCATTATCTCGTTGGTTAACAGTAATTATGGAATAATAATATTTAGTGCTTTTCCCCGGTTTTTGTAAATATAAGCATTTCCTTTCATATCACACTCAATATTCACCTCTACATGCTTCTAATGATTTGTTCAAGTATACAGGAGTCTCACACGTGAATGTAAGTGAAATTAAAATTTATGAAAATATCATTCAGTTAGAAATCAAGATCAACGTATATATTCATAACAAAATTAATTTTATTTATCTCCATTGATGTTAAGCAACAGTTTAGGTGGCAATTACATTATTGTTAACGAGAAGATTCACACTATATTCAAACATAAAAATAAAAGGAAAAAATCCATGACGTGCCAAGCAAGGAGAAAGTAGATCAATGTACATAGCAGTTTTGGCCGTTAAAAAATTCAGCCCGCCTTTGTTTAAGAATATGCATCGCCCACGCTCAAAAGACGAACAAACAAGTAAAAATAAAATAATTGGAAAGTTGCAGCCTGCTCCTTCTCAGAGTCGGATTCAGTAGTGGAACTACAATACATACAAACGTAGGAAAATTGTTATTTGGCCATTATATCGTTGGTTAACAGTAATTATGGAATAATAATATTTAGTGCTTTTCCCCCCTAACAAAGCTTTAAAGTGGCATCTTATATTAGTGGAGAATTGATCTAAGAATACACTCAATTTCATTCTAAGTATTTCTTAATGTGGAGAAAAGAAACTTGAATTTGTGTCTTATTTAAATTTATTTATAGTTGACTATGACTGGTCAGGTCACCCAAGTAATTTGAGGTCGTCAAATTGATACAATTAATATATGAGTAATCCTATTAAGTATCACTGATGTTAAGCACCGATCTATGTGGCAATCGCATAACATTAAATAATGGAGTTACTTAAATACATTGTCACATGATTTATTTAAGTTAATATATCAAATGTGATCGTCTAGACTAGTGTTCTAAAATCACTAGTGCGAGATAACATTATTCTAAATATATTATTTCGTTTCATTCTACGAGACTCTAATCAATGACAGCCAATTAACAAGCTATCCCAAGTCTGCATTTTAAGTCACTGAGATACCTTGCCTAGTCGAGATCATTGAATAGAGGTAGCCAAAGTAACACCTTCCCTTCAGTTGAAGCATCACATTGAGGTTGATCCTCCATGATCGAGGCGAGGTGCTACAATCTGTTGCAACTCATCTTCGGAGGGATTAGGCTTTGAACCTATAAAGGCATCTACTTAAGTTCGCATCTTGCAAAAGATTTTTCGTACATGATCTTTTGAATGATTGATTGACGGTCCACGTTAAATTTTCAGAATCATTAAATGCTATTTGAATCTAGAATTGCTGAAGTAATATTTAGGGGATCGCTTGTCGCCGTTAGATGAGGCTATATGTCTTTCATTCAATGGTATTTAGCCCTTGTTTGACACCCATTTGTTTAGAAAAATTTGATTTAGAATAGTGATTGATGAAAGAATGTGTGGTTAAAAAGTAAGGAGAATTTTTAAATTTATGTGTAATATTATTTTATTGATAGAATGTGTGATTGAAATAAAGAAAGAGAAAAAAAAATGAAAATGAAAATGAAAAAGAAAAAGAAATGGATGTCAAACAAATGCTTAGTATCATTTTAAGGTAATTTTTTTACATTCTCAATAGTAATCTTGTTCATTGTTGTTTCCTCTCTACAACCCGGTTTTTGTAAATATAAGCATTTCCTTTCATATCACACTCAATATTCACCTCTACATGCTTCTAATAATTTGTTCAAGTATACAGGAGTCTCTGAATGTAAGTGAAATCAAAATTTATGAAAATGTCATTCAGTTAGAAATCAAGATCAACGTATATATTTATAACAAAATTAATTTTATTTATCTCCATTGATGTTAAGCAATAGTTTAGGTGGCAATTATATTATTGTTGTAACGAGAAGATTCACACTATATTCAAACATAAAAATAAAAGGAAAAAATCCATTACGTGCCAAGCAAGGAGGAAGTAGATCAATGTACATAGCAGTTTTGGCCGTTAAAAAATGCAGCCCGCCTTTGTTTAAGAATATGCATCGCCACGTCAGCTCTAGGATCCGGATGGTCCTACGTGGCGCCTTTTGATTGCCCACGCTCAAAAGACGAACAAACAAGTAAAAATAAAATAATTGGAAAGTTGCAGCCTGCTCCTTCTCAGAGTCGGATTCAGCAGTGGAACTACAATACATACAAACGNTCTAGGATCCGGATGGTCCTACGTGGCGCCTTTTGATTGCCCACGCTCAAAAGACGAACAAACAAGTAAAAATAAAATAATTGGAAAGTTGCAGCCTGCTCCTTCTCAGAGTCGGATTCAGCAGTGGAACTACAATACATACAAACGGCTGTGGATTATATCCGCAAAAACCCTACAAGAGTTAGTCACGAGTGTCTCCTCATTTCTCGCTGCTTAAAAAATCTTGTTGTTTGTTCAATTCCGTGTATTTATTTTCTGCCTCCGCCACACACAGGCTAATAATCAGAGCCGATACCGATAATTCACTCTCTGTGTAGCGTAGCTCAAGAATGGAGGATGTGGATTCCACGCGTGCATTTGTCAAAGACGTTAAACGTGTCATCATCAGGGTCGCATTTCTTATTTTCCATTTATGTGCTTTTCTTTATCTGGATTAAATTTATATTATTCAAACTCTCATTTTCCATTACTTCAATTGTACACGGGGCTTATTTATTTATATTAATTTGCTTGAATTCTATAATTATGGTTGTTGGTTTATATTTTTTTGTGTTACTGAATTGCAATGAATTTCAATTCCCAATTTATGTAGGGGCGATGGTGCACCTTTTGAACCTCTACGTACTATGAATGTGATTCAGTAGAAAAATAGTCGTCAGAACTGTTTCTCTTTTCTACGTTGAAAAAAAACACAACACATTCAATTTTCAATTTTTTCTTAAATGTTTTGAGTCCCTACATTAAATAATGGATCAGTAGATAATGAGACTAGCTGGGGAGGTGTACCAATAGTTTCGAGGGAGAATCATTTGTACGTCTAATGCATTCGAAGGTTGATTGAAATGTAGACCGATTCTTGAGTAAGCTTTTGAGCTTTGAAATACAAGTATTTTATATTCAAGTTTCATATGGAAATTTGCAAACTCTTGTTAGCCTAAAATGTTTAATTGCTGTTATGAGTAAGAGAGATTGTAAATTAAAAATTGGAGAGCTAGGGTTGTGAGAAGGAAATATTAATGCTAAAAACAGACGGTTGCTTTTCTAATCAAAATAGTTGTTCCTTCACTTCTGCTTTTAGTTTAGAAATGTAAAATTATGGCTAGTCAGCTAAGTTACGGCCTAAATAATAGCATTTATTTATTCTGTCACAGCTTTTCTTTAGGTTTGGTTCGGCCTACTTTGTGTATCCTATACCTCAATATCGTAGTTTTTTATGTTTGCTGAAAGTTAATCTTAATTTATTTGAAGGTTGGAACTGCTGTGGTCACTCGAGCTGATGGGAGATTAGCACTTGGAAGATTAGGAGCTCTCTGTGAGCAGGTGAGTTGAAGGATTGTGTCCCGCTTATATTCTTTCATGTATAATTAATGCTTCAAGCAATCAACTGGCTTTTACCGATGCTTACACTGTTGAATTCCAATTGAACTGCAGATTCAAGAACTAAACTCTCAGGGATATGAGGTTATTTTGGTGACATTGGGTGCCGTAGGTGTTGGCCGCCAACGCCTTAGATACAGGAGATTGATTAACAGCAGGTTTTGGCATTGGCTTTGATATTTTGGAGTTTTTGTTTGGAAACTTTAGAAGGAATATGATAGAATCTTTGAAAATTAAGGAATATTCATTTGTTTGTTAACTAATCCGTGTCCCCAGTTTGGCAGTTTCCTGAAGATGTTGTTTGGTTTTTAAGTATCACTACACACATGCTGCCAACTTATTTGATGAATCTTGCAGCTGGATTTCATTCTATTTCAAATCTGGAAGCTCCAATAAAGAATATATATCATGGACCTTCACTGAATAATGTTGAATCTTTTTCAGTTATAGAGTTAATAATATTTGTGATTTGGGTTTTTTGCAGCTTTGCTGACCTCCAGAAACCACAGATGGAACTCGATGGGAAAGCTTGTGCAGCTGTTGGACAGAATGGTCTCATGGCTCTCTATGATACTTTGTTCAGCCAGGTAAAATCACAATGTAGGTACCTTTTTGTGATAATTAGTCTGACAAGTTCCCTTGTGGTGGTTAAAAAAATAAATCTTCCTTTAATGGATTTGTTATTTTACGCATATAATTGGATTATGATGATTCTGTTTCTCATATGCAGTTGGATGTGTCATTGGCACAGCTTTTAGTTACAGACAATGATTTTAGAGATCTGGATTTTAGGAGACAACTTAACGAGACTGTAAAGACTTTGGCATCTCTGAAGGTTATTCCTATATTTAATGAAAATGATGCTGTCAGTACAAGGAAACCTCCTTATGAGGTACTATTCTCTGTTCACTTGCTTACTATTTTGTGTTGCTTTTATTGTAAAGTTGGCAGGTCAGTGCCATTTCTATCTAGAGACATGAGAGGTTTCTGCAGAATGGGTTAAGTATATGCAAGTTTGACATTTTTTAACTTCACACACCTCACTTACAAGTCTATGCTTCCGAACTTCCTGCTCGTCTGATGGTCTTTCTGTGCCTTGAACTTGTATGTATAAACTTATACAAGTGCTAAATTATTTTTCCTTATAAATAAGTGGGTAATATCGGTTATCGGAATTGGGGAATATAATGTTTTTCTCGTATTTTCTGGACCTCATTGGGGGTAATTTCTTTTCATACACCAAATTGTCATTAGCTAATCTCTGTGTTCTTTACAATATTCTTGTTTTTTAGCATAATAGCTCATATTACTTCCCTTACATTTGCACCTGTATAGGACTCTTCTGGAATATTTTGGGATAATGACAGTTTATCAGCTCTACTAGCACTGGAACTGAAAGCTGACCTCCTTATTCTGTTGAGTGATGTAGAGGGTCTCTACAGTGGCCCTCCAAGCGATCCAAATTCTAAGTTAATTCCTACTTATGTTAAGGAAAGACATGAACAAGTAATAACTTTTGGAGACAAGTCTAGGGTGGGAAGAGGGGGCATGACAGCCAAAGTAAAAGCTGCTGTTTATGCTGCTCATGCTGGGATCCCTGATGTTATCACCAGGTAAACTGCCTTCCCATAGAAAGTTTCAACATTTGGATCTGAACAGGCATTAGATATCAATTCTAATCCATGCAACAAACTATTGCTCATTTTGTGAATTCTTAATGCTTTTTCAAATATACTGTGTTTAAGCCTTTGCCAGTTCTTAGTTTAGAAACTTCAGAGAAGGCAAAAGAAATTTCTTCTCTGTAGTCTAATAAAATTATTTTGCAATATTATGTGAAAGCAAGCAATGGAAGCAGCTATGGACCCAATCAGTTTGGGTTCTTACTAAGCACAATTACTCACTGCAAGTAACATGGTAAATAACACTACAACTAAGTAATGGTAACTGATTGTAGCAAGACTAGTTTTCAGCACTGCATACTTCATAACACTGGATCCATAGAATTTTTTGCACTGTTGTTTTCTCTAAGTCCAT
Source organism: Fraxinus anomala (assembly GCA_903798345.1). Lineage (NCBI taxonomy): Eukaryota > Viridiplantae > Streptophyta > Magnoliopsida > Lamiales > Oleaceae > Fraxinus > Fraxinus anomala. The sequence goes on along the minus strand of CAIGRN010169597.1, from coordinate 3,036 downwards.
GGGAAACTTAATTTGCAGACAGTATTTCAATATGTTTCCGACTTCTAAAATTTGAGCCAGCAGTATGAAATAGTTTGCAGAAGTTAAAAAGGAAAAAAATGATTAACCTACTACTTGGATCAAGTTAATATTTAATATTAATTAATGGAGTATATGCTTCTCATAAGTCTGTAGATGGACTGTACATGAATGAAACCTTTTCACAGTCCTCCTTTGTCAGGGCTGATGTCTTCTATGAACTTTATACTTTTAAATCTGTTGTGTGATGCTGATAACTTATTGGTTATTAAGTATGAGTTGCTGGTTTATGCTTTTTGGCGCTTCCATTTTAGTAGAATTCAATCTGACTCTGCCCCATCTCTTTCTTTCCATGGACGAAGTGGCTTTGCTGCTGACAATATATTGAAAGTATTAAATGGGAAGCGAATTGGTACACTATTTCATCGGGATGCTAATAAATGGGGTCCACTTGGAGAAGTGGGTTCTAGAGAAATGGCAGTTGCAGCTAGGGAAAGTTCTAGAAGACTTCAGGTAAGAAAATAGAGGAGCAATCTGAGGATGAATTTTGCGTACTAGAACAATGTTATCAATTGTTAATTCTTTACCTTCAGGCCATGTCTTCACAAGAAAGGAGTAAAATTTTGATGGATATCGCTGATGCACTGGAAGCAAATGAGAAACTAATTATTGCTGAGAATGAAGCTGATGTTGCTGAGGCACAGCAAGCTGGATATGAAAAATCTTTGGTATCTAGGTTAGCTTTGAAGACTGGTAAGGTAAGAGACTACCTGATTCTTTTTAAGGCGTTATGCACGTATTATCTTTTGAATGAAATATTGTTACAAAACTGTCTTTCGTTCCCTCTCTCTTCCTCTCTCTAAGTAGCATTTATTATTATAGGTTTCGAGTCTTGCCAATGCTATTCGTGTGCTTGTAAACATGGAGGAGCCAGTTGGTCGCGTCGCAAAGAGAACAGAGGTAGGGAAACTGTTATTGAGGATAATAAATAAAAGAATGTGGAGTACATATAAACCTGATCAGACTTTTTAGGGATTTTAATGTTGTTTGTTGCCCTTTGCTAGTATTAGAAATATTAGGAAATGATGTGTGTTGCCTCATCAGGAAATTGCTACAGGGTTCATAATTTAAGCTATGCACCATCCAAAACATGGGACGCTACTTCAGCTTCTAGGGAAAATATGGGTGAAGGTGTTTATTTACATGAGCTGAGCTTGAGGAGAATGCCAGACAATTTTATGATTCAATATCCTGCCCAAGTATTATATACCAGAATAAATCATGACCAAGCCCGACATATTGGGGCTTGAGCATAAATATCAGGAGTTCAAGCAGAATCTCGAGCTTGATTCAAGTGAGTTTTGAGACCATGTGCAACCTTTGAGCATGAGAAATTTCATATATTAGTACTCAATTTTGGAATACATGAAAACAAATATAAACTCGAGAGCTTGCCATCTCCAAACTCTAGCTCAGACAAATTGCGAACAAGCTCCATTCTGGCTTTATAGAGCTCAAGGCAAGGCGAGCTCCAAAAGCTCGTGAGATAGCTGTGATTTCTCGTGCAAAACCAAGCTGCATAGAAAACATATTTTAAAATATAATAACCATGATTAATATTTATTGGGCATAAGATTGTTACTGATGGATAATGTCTGCAGCTCTCAGAAGGACTCATATTGGAGAAGTTGTCATCTCCCTTGGGCGTTCTTTTGATCATCTTTGAGTCTCGACCCGATGCACTAGTTCAGGTAAATTAATTGACCTTTTTGCTAGCATAAAGATTGTGGTCAATGAGTTGTATGGTGCTTCAGTGTACACAATAGACTGGTCTCATACTTTTATAGCATTAAGACTGTGTTTGCAACTATGCTGAATATTATCACATGATGTGATTTTGGGTGTTTGTTTTGGCGATTCTTGCTTTATATCCAGCTCAAAATTGCAGTCATGGGATGCCATCATAATCTTTCACTGATGACTTCGTTTTAGCAACATGATTGGACAATAGTTTATGCAGCCATGTTAAGGATTTTAAAATGTATTTCTTTTTGTCCCCTTTGTATTTCTTTTCAGAATACAATGGAATTTCTTCTCCAAGTTCCATGTTTTAGCTTAAAGCATTAGATAACAACATTAAAGCCATCTTCACTATAAACTTCAGATTAGTTACGTGAATCCTCAATAACTGTTCAATTGGATCCAAGACCAGCCCTTATTAAATATCCAAATAAACCAAATCTCTTTTCAATCATGCCAATTTTGATCTACCTTTCTCTCTTCTAACTTGTACTGGTTTTTCATCGCTATTGGGAATAGGAGCTTCTTTAAGCACGAGCTAGGCATGCCCAGCCCCACGTTTTAGCTTAAAGCTTTATCTGATCGACAAAATATTTCCCTTTTGAATGTTACCCATGAACTCTGAAAAATTATCTTTCAGTTATTTCATATGTCAACAAACGCTGTAAATTATCTTTCAATAATTTTGTATGCCAAGAAAAAGGATTTTAACTTTTCGCCTTCCTCCCTGAATATTTCTATTTAGGCAGCCGTTCAAAAATAAATAATTAGTAAAACTTGTAAAATGCAACAACTTTTGGAAGACTACTGACCATTTAAGATGGTGGTTTACTTTCTGAGTTTATCCATATTTTTGTTTGTTTCTTCATTAACTTTTTATTTCTTATTACAAAACAAAGCTGAATAATCTACTATCAGCCAACTGACTGTGGACTCGTTCTACAGCTGTGGACAAACACTTTTGTATCTTTATGGCCTTCTATTCATTGTAACAGATAGCTTCATTAGCAATCCGAAGTGGGAATGGGCTTCTGTTAAAAGGGGGAAAGGAGGCCAGACGATCAAATACAATTTTGCACAAGGTATAATCTTGTGAACAAAGTTATATCATCATTTTGTCATGGTTATTGTAATGTTCTCACTCATTTTTTATTGTTTTAGGTAATCACTTCTGCCATCCCAAAAAATGTTGGCGAGGGACTCATTGGACTGGTGACT
>CAIGRN010169592.1:0-16817 GCA_903798345.1 Fraxinus anomala | reverse complement strand
ATTTTTTTTCTCTGTTTTGTTTCAAGAATCTAAAATTTAATTTTATTCTCCCTTTAGTTCTTACCTGTGTTTTACTACTATTGTTCTTCAATAACATAAACTACCACCAATGCATTGTGAAAATGTACTACTGAAGAACAAACTGTAAGGCTATATGAAGTCTCAGATTGATCAACCTAAACGTTTTTTGGAGAATCATACCCAAACGTTTTCACTAGAATTATATATATGTTAAGATGTTCTTAGTGTTCCCCTAAACTACCACCAATGCATTGTGAAAATAGGTTCTTTTTTCCGTTTTGACTTTATTTTTTCATGCCCTTACGGTAGTGGCAAGTAGAATGAAGTTCGATCATGGTACCCTGTTGCATAAAGCACTACAATTGAAGAACTCTGTAAAGGTGAAAAAGGGTTTTGTTACACCTTGTCAATGAGGCTCCAGTAAGGGCCACGTGGCAAAATCTATTGCAAAAATATATGAGCGCGTTTGTTGTGACATAACAATTTTGGCCAAGCCGATATGACAAAGCTGGACTCATATGACGGAGTTGGATCCATTAGTTGCAACCAAGCTACTGTAGCTAAGGCAGACCACACTAGAGCGAGGATCTTCACGAAAGATCATATCACAGGTGGATAATTTAACATGTCATTGAAAAGGCTACTCCACTCAATCAATTGGTCATATCAAGTCTTACACCACCGTTGCACTCATTGCAGCCTAGTCTAGGAATGATTGATTGATGCTTACGACAAAGAAAGTCCAACCGCGTAGATGAAGCCACACATATCTTCATCCAACGGCTCACCTTTATCATCTCCTACTATAAAAGTTTACACATAGTTCCATTCAAAGGTAATGCAAATTCATATTCTCTCACTATACTACTACTTTACTCTTTTATTCTATTTTCTACAGTATCCCTAGTTCCAAACCCTTTTTACTTTGATAAATCGGTTGTCTCACACCTATTATATATTTCTTCCTATTGACTTTCTAAGAATATGAATCAATCTAACCTAATATAGTAAGATGTCAAACATGTTCAAAATATCTAATATTAGACCACAATTCAGGATATCCTTCGAATTAATCGGCCCTTTATGGCTTACCTCCCCGGGCCAACCAATCTTTTATTTCCAATGTGGGTTAATTGGCCCACTATGAAGATATGTAGAACGAGGCTAGAGACATTAGCCTGGAAGACCGCCAATTCAAGCAATTGACGTAAATGGCACTAAACTGAACATTCCGTGAATTTTGTAGCGCTCTCGTGTAATTTATTTTAACACTATTTTATGTGTTACTGGTGTGTGAATTGNGCCTGGAAGACCGCCAATTCAAGCAATTGACGTAAATGGCACTAAACTGAACATTCCGTGAATTTTGTAGCGCTCTCGTGTAATTTATTTTAACACTATTTTATGTGTTACTGGTGTGTGAATTGCGATTGACACAAGTTTAGTTAAACCAAATGATCATTATCCAATCATTTTTTTTCTCTGTTTTGTTTCAAAAATCAAAAATTTAATTTTATTCTCCCTTTAGTTCTTACCCGATTGTTCTTCAATAACATAAACTGTCAAATTTTTCATTAAACTTTCACCTGACACTTGTGAAAATATTTCATTTCAAATTTTTAGTTATCAATTCAAACGTGAAAATATTTCATTTCAAATTTTTAGTTATCAATTCAAACGGAGAAACAAAATGTAGTTTCATAAAATTGACTTTGTGAGAACTATATATACGAAAGATTTCAACGACCATTTGCGTAATATTTGATGAACCTGGATTATTCGCACGTGTAATTTGTGTAATTCACGTGTGCGAATAATTCAACTCGAAAGGATCTATCATCCATCAATGACATTAAATCTCCACTAATGTCACAAAATTAACTAGCATTTAATGGACAGATAATCCTTATTAATTAAAGGCCAAGTGGGGCATTAGACAAGAACAAAAGCACAAATGACAGTATTCTGCCTTTAGTATATTCAGTACGATAAATCCAGTCTGGATTATTATTAACAAAGAGAATAGGATTCCATATTTTAATTAATAATTAATCTTACATAATACAAACCTAATTCCACATGTAAATGTCTTGTCCTAAATAGCGTTCATGATGTCTTTTTAATTATTTGCTGTCGTTTTTATTATCTTGTATGCCATCATTATCAACTAATTGATGCTATAAATTTCATCTATCGTCGTATAAATTACTTCAGATATCATGATTAGTGTAAATTCAAATGAACCACTGAGGGGCGGATCCAGAAAAAAAATTGAATACGGGCTAGAATCCTCCCCTTAAGCCACTGTCTCGTGGAGTATGTTAGATTAATATCACGGATAAATTTCATTTGGGAACTATCAATTTGGTCGTTTAACTTTAATTTTAGTCTTAATTAGGTGATCAACCTTGAAATCAGTTTCAAATTTCACTCCTTTGTGTTCTGTAACTAATCAGCCTCCAAACTGGAAGAAATTACTTAGTTGGTAGCCACATTGTATTTGATTTTCTACATTATCGCTGTGTGACACCCTAGAGAAGAAAATGGCAAAGTTAGGGTTGTAACAATACCTTTTAGGTTAAAATGAGTCTTTTTTTTATCGTGACACATTTTTATAATGTGACGTATTGGTGGATTAGTATGTTGCACATCTATTATCTGGGAGATCTATTGTTGTATTACTGCTAATTAAAATTTTCATCAATTTCGGAGATACATATGACAAGTTGAAGAATTTAGAAACTAAATTAAAGTTCAATGTTTCAATTGAAACCAAATTCAAATTTAGTGACGTAGATAAGATATTCTTAAACTTCCACATCGGAGAAAGAAAACATAAATAACATATAAGTGGTTGGACTATCCCTCTTAATACCTTCTAAGACAAAATCCTATGTTTTGATGGGAATTAAATTTAGCTCTATTCAAAGTAGTGTGAAAAAAATGACGTACTTTATTATTATCTAAATAATTCCAACTTATTAGATTTAGAGAGAGAGAGAGAGAGAGAGAGAGTCGTTAATAAGACTACCATTCTTGTAACAACAACAAAATACAATATATGACAAGATTATTTCAATGACGACCTCATTGTTCATTTGTAATTATAGTTCAAATCACGACCAACACATAGCTCGATCAGCTACAACTTGACCCTAGATTAGTGGATCATCACAAGTCGGAACCTTTTGTTTGATCGAGTTAGATTGATTGCTAACCATCAACAATCTAAATAGATAATATTATTCACCTAGTAATTTTTTAATTATAAATAAAATGAGTTATAGATAAAAATAAGTGGTACTTTAGACAATTTGTGCATGCGATTATCTAGTTGAGTGTACAGCGGAATTGGAAAAATTGCATAACTTAAGCCCTCATTTGGTATGGATTAAAATTCAAATTTAAATTTAAATCAAAATCAATAATTAGTTTTAAGTACATATTTAATGAATTCCGCAATGTTTCAACCACATATTTTATCAAAATGCGTGGTTGAATTATCAACTTTTATCAAAATTTACTAAAAAAAATAGTATATGTTTGGTGATGATTAAAATTACATTTTTAGTACGTTTGATAGAAGTTGATGAAATGTGTAATTGAAAAATTGTGAAACCCACAAAATATATAATTAAAATTAATTATTAATTTAAATTAAAATTAAAATTTATATTTCAATCGATATCGTACAATTGCCTTACCTTAAAGTTGTGGGGCTTTAACCTTCACCAAACAGGGGCTAAATTTGTAATAATAAAATTGTACAATTGCCTTAGCTTTACGTAGTTGCCTTGCTGGACAGTCAATTTTGATAGCTGTCTCCAGTCCACGTGCGGACCTACCTATCAAACCCAAAAATAAGTAGTGAAATTTTGTCTGTTAAAATGAGATTTTATTCTCTGCATCTCGATCCTAGTGCATGCACCTTTCGTCTGAGTCGAGTCAAGTCCAATGACTAATAGGTCTTTATAGTTTCATAACGTGGTCCGAACCGCAGGGTATCCTAGGTCAACTTGCGTGTCAGCTTCTGGTTTGCTTACATTTGTTTGACAACTCAGTCAACGTTTTAACAAACAACGTCAATCCGAACCTGGACTTTCATTTTTGAATTTTGCTACTTTGTCCGATGATTATACCATCCTCCTCGATAAATGTGTGGATGGATGAAAATAATTGAATGTAAAAGATTATTGTGTTTAAAATAGTCTATTAATATAATGCTATGTATCATTATATGATTATATCAGTCTATTTGTCAAGAATCGTAACATGATTGATCTATAAGTTTTTTAAGAGAGAAAGTTGCCAACTGTGTAGGGCCCAAACCCAACTGTTCTCTTTCCTTTTCTTGCAAATTGCGCTTCCCTTTTCCCAATTCAGCCAGCCTTCATTGCAAAATTGCCAACCCACAAAATTAATTATCTTATTTTATTTTTTAAACCCTTCTAATAATTTATTCTTAATGAAGACATTTAGAAGAATACTAATGATGATGTATTAAGTCAAATATAATTTTTTATTAGTAGAAAAGTGGAAAGGCGGTTTATTTATAAAAGTAAAAGAGTTTGGTATAAAGTTGAACAAACAATCTCAAGGTGACTTGTGGCTAACAAATAATTGAAAAAACAAAAAGAAGTGTCTCTCATCAGTCATCTCTCATTTTTTGACTGTCCTGTCTTTTGCAGTTACCACAGTACCAGTATTCACTCTGTTTCCTTTTCTTAGCAGAAAAAAAACAAACCCCAAATTCAAGAAATTCCATGTTCTCTGTCCACTCCCCCATTCTCATCAAAATAACTCTCTAATTTTCATGTAAATATTTCACCAAGATTCGATCTTTGTTAATCAAGATTTTGTTTTGAAACAATGGATCATATTGGAGAACAAATCTTGATCATTTTCTCAGTATTTTTACTCATTTTCTCTTCATCAGCAGCAAATCCTACTACTCCACTCAACTGTACAGACACCACAAGGCTATGCACTTCTTTTATAGCTTTCAAGCCCACGGCAGAGCAGACTCTAGCAGTGATCCAAAGCATGTTTGATGTATTGCCACGGGACATAACAATTGAAGGCAATGGGAGGAACTATATTTTCATTAAAAAGAATTGTTCTTGTTCTACAGATTTCAACAAATACTTAACCAGTACTACTTTTACTGTAAGAGAAAACAATGGTTCTGTGTATGATATGGTGATGAGGGCTTATGATGGGTTGGCCTATTTTTCGTCGAATGTCACGCGGGAGGCAAGAAATGGTGCTGTGGTGTCTTTGAAGCTTATGTGTGGGTGTTCAAGTGGATTGTGGAATTATTTGATGAGTTATGTGATGAGAGATGGGGATAGTATAGAGTCCTTAGCCAGTAGATTTGGGGTTAGTATGGATAGTATTGTGACTGTTAATGGGATCGCTAATCCTGATAATGTCACTATTGGGGCTTTCTACTATATACCATTGAATTCAGGTATGATTTGGGAGTTCAATTTTTTGTTTTTATTTTTAGTTTCAATGATCTTTTGCTTGTTATAGGATTATGGCCTTGTTCATTTGATATTGGATTTTTCTCTATGATGATTTTTGGTACTGAGTTTGCCTTTTGTTGGTTGATTATGTTTGAGATAGTGATAGTGGGATTGCCTTTTGGGTTTAGAGTTTGGTTAAGTAGTTTATGTTGTTTAATTGTTGGCAAGGATGGAAATGATCAATTGGAGCAAGTGTTTGTGACATTCTCTTTTGAAATCGAACAATACAAATTTGTGAGAAGTACAATAGAATTTTGTAGCTCGAATTGAGTCCTATCGGTTCCCAATAAAATAGATAGAATCACCTCTGCTACAAATATAATGCAGGCCTATTTATAGTTGTTTGGCAATGCACCTGCTATTGTCCTGAGCAATGGTGTAATTGATGATATGTTATTTGGAATCGACCACTTGAGAGTGCGTGATACCAGAATTCTTTGTAATGTAAGGGAGATTCTATAAGCAATTTTTACTTCTGTTTAAGCTGTAAGAAGAGGGACTTTGATAGCCAAATTGGGAAATTCAGTTATTGTCTAGATTTTAAAATGGGGTATCATTATAGTAAAAAGCCTTCAAGTTTACTCCGCACTCTGCACTGTAATCTATCTATGTGACTTAAGATTTGAACGATGCTTTGATATATTTTCATTTTTTGTTTCTATTATGTTTCAGTTCCTGGTGAGCCTTATCCCTTAAAGAACGATACCTCTCCAGCTCCTGTTCCAGGTCCCTCCGCCATTGATAAATTTGTTGGTATGTAACTTTTACACATGGACATTCCTTTAGGTTCATAGCAATTGCTTTGCCTAGTGGATACGATTTATTTGGAGGAATAAATTCACCGTAAATGTCATGCTAACTCTTTTTTTAAGCTCTATATAATCAAAGTAAGAAATGATTTAAAATGTTGTGTTGTAATATATATTTCTTGTCTTTTCAGTAGATCACAAGCCTCAGGTACATTATTGGTGGATCATTGGAAGTTTGGTTATTGGTCTGACTCTGGTCGTCATAGTTGTTCTTGTTTTTATTTTGAGATCATCGGGCTGTTTTGGTGGACCCCAGGGAAGCCAAATAAAAGAATCTGATGAGAAATTTTCTCCCAAGTTTCGTATTCTACGGAACACTAGTTTCTGCTGTGCTTCAGGAAGGTACATTTGTTGCAAGTCCGGAGAATTGAAGCAGCAAAATGGAGAATCTAGCAACCGTCAGATGAACATTCCTTCAGGTTCAGACTTCAATTTGACTAGCTTTTCGTTTTACATTCTGTATCAATTGAAGATTAACATCATTTTAAGTTGCTGACTTGGGATTTTTGTATATTGATTTTAACTTGTTTCTCTTGTTTGCTGCAGTTATAGGGACTGATGTCTTTGATGTAGAGAAACCTGTGGTTTTCACATACGAGGAAGTTCTTTCTTCAACGGATGATTTTTCCGATTCAAATCTTTTGGGCAATGGAACATATGGTTCAGTGTATTATGGCCTGCTCCGTGACCAGGTTTATAACTCTTGAGTTTGTTTCTTCGGATTTGTTGTGAGCCTAAAATTTTATTCTGAACAGTGTAAAATTTCAGGAAGTTGTGATCAAAAGAATGATGGCTACAAACACTAAAGAATTTATTGCAGAGATGAAAGTTCTGTGCAAAGTTCATCACACGAATTTGGTAATACAAATCAGCAGTTCACATTCCTTGTTTTTAACTATGGTGGCGAATTTCATTTAAATTGAATATTGACTTTATATGGTTTAATTTTTTCAAAGGTAGAACTGATTGGATATGCTGCCAGTGATGATGAACTCTTTCTTATATACGAGTATGCTCAAAAGGGTTCGCTTAGAAATCATTTGCACGATCCTCAAAACAAAGGTGAGATCCACTTATATGCCTCGCTAGAAGATAGTTAACTGCTTGATCTTTATTGTCTCAAATTCTTTGAGATATTTTCCCCAATTCTGTTGACAATTCTTGATTTATATCTCTTTTAGGTAAATATAAAAGGTTCTAGGTTTAGGCACTCGGGTTTTGGTCAGATTGTGTGGTACTAATTCTTAATGTTTAAATAGGTCATACATCACTCTCTTGGATCATGAGGGTTCAGATAGCACTTGATGCTGCTAAAGGGCTGGAGTACATACACGAGCACACCAAACCCCATTATGTGCATCGCGATATCAAATCAAGCAATATTTTACTTGATGCCAATTTTAGAGCAAAGGTTTTTTTTTCATATTTACGCTCTTTTTGCCTGTTTGGTATATCAAGCTGCACAGTATAACGAATAAGATTTTGGCTTCATTCTCTTCGTTAATACTGTCTAGTCATATCAATCCTTCCTACAAAATGTGGCATTCATGTTCAATTACTGCATCTGATTGATTTGACTTCTGTAGATTTCAGATTTTGGTTTGACAAAACTAGTTTCAAGAACCAACGATGGAGAAGCTTCAGTTACAAGAGTTGTTGGAACGTATGGATATCTAGCTCCAGAGTAAGTAAAAATATTAATGATTCGGCTCAAGCCAGTTTGTTTTAGGTTTTTGCTCATTGCTTTCACTTTCTGGTTTCTTTAGATACTTGAGAGATGGCCTGGCTACAAATAAGAGTGATGTGTATGCATTTGGCGTTGTGCTCTTTGAAATAATATCTGGAAAGGAGGCCATGATAAAAAGTACTGAACGACGTTCATTGGCATCCATTGTAAGTACTATCATCCCGTTGAAAAAGTATAATCCCATTTGATAGAGCGGCACAAAATAAATTGATGAATTTGCTCATTCAGAAAGTAGCCACGTAACTTTACTATTCAGATTGATCCAATGGAAGCTGTACCAGTTTAGTGTTTGGCTTCAAGTAGAAGCGGTGTATGGATAATATAGCTAATAGAATAGAAGTAATATGCTAATCATTTGATGTCGCAAACAAGTATTTTTTCACTTTTTCACGGTAGTTTTGGCTATATTTTGGACGATCTGGATAGAGAGAAACAATAGGATCTTTGAAGGAAGAGACCAAGAATGCTTCGAGTTATGCAATAGAGATTAGTTTTCACTTTTCGGCATCCTTGTCACGTTTCTTATCCGAAAAAGAGTAAGTATTCTTCTAATGCTGGCTAAGTTTCAGATGGTGGCTGCTCTGAGGAACTCGCCTGACTCTATGAGTATGTCAAGCTTGAATGATCACATTGATCCTAATTTGATGGATTTGTATCCCCACGACTGTCTTTACAAGGTAAAACACACGTCGCATTCTAGCTTTTATTGGATCAATCTGATGTTCTTCGGATTGATTTGTTTTGTTGCGTATATAGTTGGCTATGTTGGCGAAGCAATGTGTAGACGACGATCCCATTTTACGACCAGACATGAAGCAAGTGGTGATATCACTTTCACAGATCCTATTATCGTCCATCGAGTGGGAAGCAACTCTTGCTGGGAACAGCCAAGTCTTCAGTGGCCTAGTTCAAGGAAGATAGGTGACTTAGGCCTCGTTTAGAGTTGCTTTTAGATTCCTGATTTCCATTTTTCCTGGTTGAACCGTATCGAGAGCTTTCGATTTTACCATTTCTTTCTGTGCTTACTTTTTATATTTATAGTGGTGTGTATAGCTAGCATCAAGAATGGTTAACAATGGTGATTCAATGGGAATTTATACATCCTTTTTGTTATTGATTTCTACATTCTGTACTCTTTCACAGCTTTCTCTGCATAATAGTTTTGGATGTAATAGAATGGTTAAGTGGACAACGAGCAATAAACATTCATTAGGTTTCGAGTCACTAAACTAATTTTAAAAGGTTACCCAACGCTCACCCATTTTCCAAATAATCGCTGTTCACCAACCGTTAAAAGAAAACGGTTCCAATTGTTGACTGAAAATCTCACGTGGTAAACGGAAATTTCACATGGCAAATTGACAGTCGGAAATCAGTCCAAGTCAATAAAATCACACCCAAGAACATGCAACTTTTTTGTTCATTTTACAAAGATGCGTGTTGTAAAATGAAGGAAAAATCGCGTTTTGCTTCATACAATTTGCTGATTTAGATAGATTTCATGCTATCGAATTATCACATTGAATTCTGATTTGTCGTGTGAGATTTTTTGTTAATAATTCGAACAGTTTTCTTGATGGACGGTGGATGAGCAATTAATTGAAAGGTATGAGAGTGTTGAATAACTTTTTAAAATTGGGTGAGTAAGTAGAAACTTGGTGAAAAGTTTAGTGGCATTTAATCCTAATAGAAATTGCAAGCACTGAGTTGCACTTGTATTACAACTTGTGCCTGAGCATTGAAGCCATAAGTTGGCTCACCATTGCCACAAAGTATGTTTGGCAACACTACCCATCAACTTGGCATCTTAATTTTGCGCTTGAACTAAATCATCTAAAAATTCAAACAGTCATGATGATAATAAGTTCATTAATTTAAAACGTGTCCTTAATACGCCTCTCATGACGTCAAATTTACTTTAGACGGACAAATATACAGAATTTCGATAATGGGTGATGAAGAAACTTGAACTTCCTATTTAATTTGGTGTAATCTCATGTCAACCCAACATTATATAGGAGTTTATCGAGCGAGTAACATTTGAGTTCAATTCTAAGATAGGAAAACTTGAAAGTGAACTCATTTGAGTTGAATTCTTAGATAAATGTATTATGGGTTTCAATTCTCAACACCTTTACACACCAGTCTGTTGCTACGACCTTATTCCAAGGGAAGTTAAAGAAATGAAATGAACAATTTGAACATACTTTTAATGTAATATATTTGAATTCGCAGATGATAATAGAATTATTAGTTACCATAGAGAGCAGTCATAAACCAGAGAGCCCTGACCAATTTAAAAAGAGTTCGATTTTTATTTTTCTTTAACACGAATTTATCTCACTTGTCACAAAACTCTCGAGATAAGATAATTACTTCTTGTGATATAGTACCGACTTAAATTATAAGCGAGCAATTAACGAAACAATAATTGGATGAATTTATGAATATTAAATTTACTCCTATTTTTCCTCAAAATTGTTTGATCGTCTTTCTTTAATTACATCATCTAAAAGTTTAAAGGATTAAGGTGGTAAAATACTTATTTATTTAAACCGTGTCTTCAAATATACCTCTCATGGGGACATCGAAAGTCCTCGACATGCCTCTCACAAGCACATCAAATATATATTGTCTCGAAAATTCCGAGTCTTGTGTTCCTTGCTAGTTTGATTTATATTTTTTGACTGCTGTCAACACATTTGAAATTACATTCCATGTGTCTATACTAGTGTTATCAAATTTGTGCTCGACCAGACTGGCACATTCAACCGGAAAAAATTGGAACCCGTCGGGTTATAGATCTAGAATTGAGAAATTAGAACCCATTAAAATAACTAGATGGTTCAAACTCGAAACCAGCGAGTTTGTAAGTTGAACTCACTACTGCATAGAACAAGTTTTCTACTTAAAAATCTGTATTTAGATACAAAGATACAGCAAAGTATAGCTAGAGAACTTCTTTTACTTGCAAAGTGAAGCCAAGACGCGTCTAGGAGAAGCGAATGGCCTTCGAGAGTGAAGAACAGCCAAATTATCGATCAATAACACATCACCTTTCTGCCACGGTATAGCAACACTTTCATCTTCTAGGGTTCTTAGACAGTCGTAGATGATATGAGATGGTAATGGTTTTCCATCCCCAAAAGTGACTGCCTTGAGTGGATCATTTCGTGCATCTTTCCAGCCTGTATAAGCAGCAACCATGCTGTTGAACCAAATCTTGCGCTGCCTCGTTTTGTCGAATTTGATAGCTGGGATAGGGCCCATAATGGTTTTCACTCCATCCTCTGTCCATTCCAGCTTCATGTTTAACTTAGCAGCCCTGATAAGTGTCAAGTTAATCTTCAATTATTTGACCGTTTCCAAGTAAAACATGTTGAGAATTTAATGCCTGTTTGGCAAGGCTTTTGGAGAGCCAAATCTGCTTGTGAAAGTGCTTTGCCTTGTTAGAAGAGCTTTTAGAAGTAGTTGCCACAATATAGCTTTCTCATGAAGCTCTTCAAAAGCCAGCCAAACAGGCCCTTAGTCACCTATAGTTGTCCGAATTGGCAACTAAAGTTTGCGAACAGACAAAATCTTTATGCACAGGATAATGTAATGTAGAAAAGGAAAAAACTAGATTAGAATGTTTAGTGCATGTTGTCTAGAATGTTTACTGCATGTTGTCTTTTTGCTGAAGTAACACGAAAATTCAAACATGTTTTACCATCGAAAAGGCTTTTACTAAAACCAAGCTAAACACTGCAAAAGTACAAGTCACCAAAATGGAACAATTTCTAAGAAGATAAAGAGGTGAAGAGTACAAACCGTTCCTCAGCTACACTCTTCTCGTTAGTCAAGAATGTCGACTTCCACCCACGGCCAATTGGAGAAGAAGGGTCGTCCTCTTCTCCCAGTACTCGAGTATATATTAATCCATGCTCTTCCAAGTTTTGAACAAAGTCTGGGTACTTTTCTTTCATCCTCTCATATATGACATGACTTAGGACAATAGGGGTTTCTCCCCCATTTACAGGCTCCACTTCACAAAAGAAAAACAGTTTGGAAGGATACTCGGGAACCTGTTGCAGAGTCGTTACCAATACATGAATTTTACCAACTAATTTCTCAACGAATTCAGCGGGCTATAGATAATAGATGGATTCAAACAAACAACTTCTATAACTAACATATATCGTGAAATATATGGAAACATCTTTCGAACATATTAATATTAGTCTATATGTCCCTATAACCCATGTCTAAAATCAAAAAACTTATGACTGAATCTCTATTCCTTCAATTTAACAACTCATAGCTAGCATGTAGGAGTCCACCATGAAACACAGCAAATAACAAAGGGAAATAAATTCAATCAAATAGAACATTAGAGATATTTGTTATGGTCCCATTTATAACCACTACCAATTGATGAACAAACAGCGGAGGAGCCTTTAATTGGGAAATTTTTTGATATTTCATGAATAATGCAGGTCAGTTTCCAGATATTGATTAAGTGCAGCCAAATTCTCAAATTTTACTCACTAATTGTGAAAATTCAACTACATCCTACCTAAGAATTCAAGAATTATAAGATTATGGAGTTCACCCACAAGCATAGGCATATACAGAACGAAGAAACAGCATCAAATCACACGCAGGATTATAATTTCTACGATGTAATCACAATTACGAGAGCAAAATTAAGCAAAACAAATTCATACAGACCTGAGCCATCTCGTGATGAAAAGGGATTTTCTGATCTGGCGGGGACTCATTGGCAGTGAAAACCCGGCCAACGACGTTAGTCCTAGGAGCAGCACCGCCCACATACGGCAGTTCCTCGTACCCAAACGCTTCAACGACGTTGTTGAAATCAGCAGCAGTGGATACAGAAAAACCCCTGAAAAGAATAGCCCCGTGTTGATGCAGAACAGAGTCCAGCCATGGCTTCTGATCTTTAATGGCATCAGTTAAACTGTGAAACTCTACAGAATTTCTTGGGTTGGGAGATAATATTTTGGGAAAAACAAGCCCTTTAAAGATTTTTTGCTGAGGAATTTTGATTTCCGTGAAGAAATTTTGAGCCATTTTTATTTGATCAAGATTTGTTACACTTTCTTCTTCTTCTTCTTCTTTTCTACTGTTTCGTTAGATTATTGGGATAATCTGACAAAACAAAATGTTACAATCATTTTGAGTTTTCTTCATTATGTTTGGGTGTACCTTGTTTGTATCTTGATTTATTATTACTTGGACGTAAAGGCGTCCAAGTTCAGTTCCCTGCGAATGGAAGGCTCCTTGAGGAAGGACTCCCCCAACACGAAGTATTCAATAAATTCCATCGCTATTTAATTGAGATCTGTATTAACTAATTATTACACACTATAATTAGACCAATAATATATACTTTTAACCTCAATTTTTGCATGATACGTGTGACCAACAAAATTCCGACCATATCTCCTTCACATAAGTGTCACCTATGCTCTAGAACACACTTTAGGAGGCAAAGAATGTCGACTAAGAAAAATATTCGACGACAATTTACACTCCGACCACAACCACCAACAAACAACCAACAGCTATATCAAAAGCGAATCACAGGAGGGAGGGAGCACCCAATACCATCCCCAAAAATCATCATCATCACCATTCACGCCGACAATCAACACAAACCAGACTACAGTTGCTCAACATCATCCCAGTGTTGCCAATCCACAGAGCGGCCCGTTGCTACTAGTTCACATATCGTCCCCCATCGTCGCTGTGCTACTTCTTTAGTATGGCAAGATTTGATGGCAGACTGCATTAAGCTCGAAGCAACGACGAGAAACACTAACGCGATATGGTGCACGACGGCAACTGCGTGTCCATTGTCGTCGTTGCTTCTAATCTGACAGTGGTTGACCCAGAGTGGCTCAGATATATTATTTCCTCTCCTTTTCTTTTTTTAATTTATGAGTTTGATTTCTCCAATGGTTATGGTGGTTTGTGTTGCCGATGGTTGCTGTGGTGGTGTTTTTTGCGGTTGTGAGGGGCAGCAACGACGTGTGTGGTGGTGGTGAAGTAGTGGTCGCAAGTGGTTGTGTTGGTGGTGATGGTGGTAGGTGACCAACTACTTAATTGCGACCTAAAACTTCGATAATTTGGAACTGAAAAATAATGTGATCAATTAATTTGAAAATTCATGACCGACAAATGAAATGTGACCTATAAATTTTATATTTGTGACCAATCAAAAATTTTTATTGTAACTATAAAATAATTTGTAACCAATTAATTTGATAATGTGTTACCCATAAATAAATTGTGATCTATAAGTACGTATCGATGACCATTAATTGTATAATTGTGACCTTAGTATATTTAATTAATTAAGACCTGAATTTCTAAAAACCTAAAAATTGAATTGTTATATACTTAATGTTTGACTTGTGAATTTTTCCCATTGAATAATCGATTCTGGGTCGGTCATGTGGGACTCCCTCCATCACACAATAACATACATGTCAACTAAATAGTATTAAAAGTTTTGAATTTCATACTTCTATAGAAATTTTTCTCAGGGACAGGCTATAGTGGTAGGAATTTATTTATAATTTGTCCATCTTTGGTATCTTATCAGATTCACTTTTGATCCACTATTCATACTCCAACCTTCACTCAATTAATCAAAAATTAATCTACTTTAATATACAAAAATAGGAATTCAACCTTCACTCAATTAATCAAAAATTAATCTACTTTAATAACTGTTATAGTGATAATTGATAATTATTTTTTACCCAAATTACGATGCATGCATTCAATGGACATGTCAATAATGCTATAAGAGCATCATTGGCGTTGATGCTCAATACTTAGAAATAAGATTTGTTATCAGATGAATTTTTGACATCTTTGTTAACAAAAGATCGTGTGTAAAAAAATAAATGATGACACTGTTGACTATTTTTTAAATCATTCAATGAAACTTTGTCATCTAAGATACTAGTGTAGCATTATTGCAAAAGACGGGATACATGGTCTTGCAAATAAAAATGCATTCCAAATTCTCATTTTTTGTGGTATGGTGATTATCAGAAGAAATAGGGTATTATTACTAGGCAGTAAAGGGATCAGTTAGAGGCTGGTCCAGTAGATCGATGTCTAGAAATCCAAATTGAGGCTAAGCGATTCAAACTTGTGAAAAGAATAAATCAACATGAAAATTCATCCATTTCTACGACTTCGGAGTGCAATTCCGATGAGTTCAAATAGACAACATTTCTCTTTCTTCAGAAAGCATTTAGTATTCTAATTAAGCTGCGTTACCAATTAGAAGAATATGTTTGAGAGATCCTGATCAATTCTGTGCGCCCAAACACCTACCAAATTCTAAAATAAGACCCGCGACCACTTACTGAAAAATGAGGAGCGGGACTAGGAACGTTTTTGGGCATAGCCTTGTGAGAGTTGGATGGAGTGCTTACAGGTGATCGAGATTTGCGTTGTCTATATAGGGATATGCAATCTGTCACATCATACAAGAGGCCATGTCTCTTCCATAAGTTCGTCAATAAAATTTGCTCGACCAAGTTACTGACTAATATTCAAAGCTGCAACTGATCTTTGTTTTGGGCACTTCAATGTATAACAGACTGAGATGGTGGCCTATCTCAATTGGCAATCGTGAGATACTGCTAACACTCGTTTTGTTAGAGAATATAAATGTTTCATTTTAGATTAGTGCAAATAGCAAAGAGGAAATGCTAATATGCACGTAAATTTCCTGGACACAGATCTCATCCAGACCAGTGGATCTAAATGCTAAGAGATCAAAATTATCAAAATAAAATCAAGTATTTTATCATATCAAGAGCAACTACTTATCCCACGTATATCACATTAACATGTTACCGACTTGACAGGTTAAGAGATACAGAAGCCCAAATAAGACAGGAGACAAAATCAATATTCTAGTTAATCAGAAACTCCACAGAATTGTTAAATCAATTTTCATTTTAATCATTTTTTTTTCAAGAATGGACTTTTTAGTTTGTTATCGACCATTCTCATCAATAAAAGAACCTGGAGCTTGCATACATTCAACATAACAAACAACATCATAGTACTTTTCTTTTTCTAAACACGAATTCAAGAACATCCAGATCTTTAACCTCAACCATCATATTATCAACATCCTCTATTGCTACATTAAAATCAACTACAAAACATGTTTACATATAGCACACCGCAAAATTAAACTCCAACAAACTTTCATATTGAATCAAAGCTCAAGTTTCCAACTTCATTGTGGCTAAAAGACAAGACTCCAAGGAAAATCAACATTATATCCACACAATGTCTGAATAACCACACTGCCAATACTTAAACATGAATAAAAATAAGCAAGAATTCGATCACAATATCCCACCTCTCAACCTTGGTAAATAAAGATAACCAAATAAGAATACCGAGTAATTTGCATCTCAACATTGAAGAATAACATGAATGTTGCTTTCGAAATTCACTCCATATTTCTTAACAAGATAACATAGTAATTAAAATAGAACCCTGCCTAACATTCTCACTCAAAAACCAAAATCTGATACTATCTTTAGACCAATCCAAGAATGAAAACAGGGAGCGCATCACAAATACTAACACATCAGTCGCCCTTTCTCCTGAATGAGCAGCCCTCCGTGAGCCGGGCACGACCACCAGTCGGCTGACACAGCACGGTCT
>CAIGRN010169590.1:0-10270 GCA_903798345.1 Fraxinus anomala | reverse complement strand
CTTTCATTCAAAAATGAAAAGTGACAAGTTCATATTCATGTATTCGAATTCGGTAAATCATTAAATTGTCTTTTCAACTATTTTGATAAGTCGAATTATGTTTCAATTTCACGCATATTACAAATATGTTTTTGTGAATATAATATGCACATTATCGGTGTAATATCCCCAATAAAAGTCATCATTCAATAACCATTTTAGTAGTTATACAGCTACAGGAACATAATGTTATGACAATTAAAAGCAGCTACATGGTCGATACAGCAAAACCTTATCTCGGACTTTGAAATTCTTCGCTGCGTCCAACTTGAGTTCATTTAGTCTAAGTCACAAAATAATACAGGCACGCCTACACGAGATCAGCTTTTTAGGTTGCTTCCTCATCTTCAGATCGTTCTACAAATCTTCCACTTCGATCTTGGATCCCAATCATAGATGAGAATCTACGCAGTCTTCTCATACTCGGAATCATTGATATGAACTGTATAATATGTTAGTCATGTAGTTCGATTATTTTAGCCATCCTGTTCGGAATACAGGAACGTTAAAATCTGTCACACGTGAGATAATTTACAGTCGACCAAGCCTCGGGTTATGAGCCAACCATCAAATCGTGTCCATCCCAGTTGACCAGAGTACCATAAAGTTAATACCAGTGACTTCCTGACCCTCCTTGAGCAGCTGCTACTTTCCTAGCCATGTACATGTCAGGTTTTGGCTGGACCCCATTGGATCCTTCAGTACCATCTCCCCTTTCATTCTTACAGCCCGGGTACTTTCTTGGGTAAGACGAGCTGGGAACAATATACTGTGCTGGCATTGCAGGATTCCTAACCATTTTTCGCTGTTCATTGGCCTCTGCTGTGGCTGCTGCACTATTGCTATAACGTAAAACAGAGCCGACGACCTTCCCGGGCCTTGCAGCACCCCCTACTGTGAAAGGGGACAGCTATTAGAAATAAACGATAACTGGAAGGGCCCCTAACAAGAGCATGTGCGGGCCTAGAAAATGAACAATGATGACTTTGACTTTTTGATCTAATTTTTAAAAACCATATACAGCAACTTTATAAATTAAATTCACCATTTACCTACGTAGGAGCATTTGGCACTCTGTTCGAGTAACTATTTTTCTTATATTTTTTTGGATGCCAAACAGGAATTAGTGAGCAAATGACAACCATCGAAAGCTCAATGTCTTCATTCGATGGTAACATAGGCACTCAAGCAAGAAACCGAACAAAATATGGATCGATTATCGATTACACAATAGTGCTACTATATTTGGCACACCAGATTAGGCTGTACAAGGAATAATAACAAATTATAACAGATAGGAGGATGTAGATGGTATTATGATGGATTAAGGTAGATAGTATTTTTTTATTTTTCATTCAAAAGAGAATCATTAGCACTATCAACTGTATAACATATAATATGGAGGTTGGAGATAGGTTTAGGAAAGATAAGAAACACAATAGTAAATAACATTCTTTTGACATGAAAAATCAAAAGATATTATCCACGTTAATCTACACCAATACCCTGTACCTAATATCCATTACAATTTTATACAAAATTCATTTTACAATCTAATACTGTGCACCAAACGAAACCTAAAAGAATAAAAAACAATAATTTCCCACATTGAGTTGATATTCAGTGTGAATTACACACCTGGGATATTTTGAGGAACTTGGAGAGGAAATCTTGGAACTCCAGACATCCGGTTCCCCTGTGGCTTCTCAACTTCTTTAATGGAACACTTGGAGAAATCATTTGAGATGCCAGCCGAATTCTGTGTCGAATTATCTGAATGTAATACAGATGGCCTGCACGAGAGCATTTAAGTCGCCAGTATGATGGTAAAATACTCATAAAGGCCGATTCCTCATCTTAGTCAACAGTAATACATAACAAGGATATGTAACAGTTAAACATTGAAGTTTACCTGGGCAAAGATGATGAATGCTCTCTCTCAGGTGGACCGGTAGTTCCATTTCCATAATGCTCTTCCAAATATGCAAATTGCTTCTTAAATTTGTCGACAGCACTGCAAATGAAAAGGAGGCGATAACATTGAATAATCATGTTACAAGGGTAAGATAAACACAGTGACATGATGTTTTAGGACCCTGATCGGAAGATAAGTTGATCAAGCATGCTACCAAATCAGAATCTCAAAAGTATGTGATTGGTAGGCTATATTGGGCTGGAATGTACGTTATAATGATCAAGATTTTAACTTCTTGTTCTTTCTTACTCCTGTCGAGTGCTCGCCAATCCACCTTAGAAACATGCTATAAGAATGAACATTATGAAGCAAACAAGAAGGGAAAAAAGAAAAAAAATACACAGAGAAGAAGAGGAAAATGAGTGAATTAAGAGGAGTTGCTATAATTTCTGATGCATAAAACAAAAATATAAATAAGTACATGCATCCCAATTCACCACGAATTTTGTAAACCTAATATGGTGGTACACACAAAACTAATTAAAAGAAGTGTTCTACAATTATCTAAACATCTTAGTATGACTCCAACTTCAGTACATCTGAGATTATGCTTGACGGTTAAGTTCTAAAATTGTAGCTGACTCAATCGAATACAACGAATGATGTTACAATTTGTATGCCTTTCTTCGTATGTAATCACAACAATCTATGTACGGATACTAAAAGTACACAAGTGCCTATTATACGAAGCAGGACCAACTTTGTCTTTACAAGCTCAAATTTTAGTTCTCAAACTAATTCCAGAGAAGAGGGACAGGTGAGATCTTCTATGGTTACAGAACATATTGGATTATCTCGTATGCACCAAACTATATCCTTTTGAGCTAAAAATTCATTACAGTTAAAGTATTTCCTATCATGTTCCCTAAAGGTGACCATAAAAAGTTAATGCAATAAAACAGATATAGAAAAAAAGAGCTAGTGCTAATAAACATGTATATTTGTATTCAAATCATCTATTGACAACAATACCTTGGATACATGAAGCCTGTAGGTTCAGCTCCCTCTAAGAATTCTTTCAACATTTTAGGATGATATTCAAGAATCTCCCGGTATATTAACTCTCTCACATCATCCTTGGTTATCCTTCGCCTTTCAAACTCAAATTCCATTTTTGTCACCGGTTGTGCTGAAGGTTCTCTCTCAACTTTGGCCAGGTTCCTGAAGTATGGATCTGCAAGAGCCTGAGAGTTCACAACACCTTTTAGAGAGCAGGATTAAGAATGCCAAGCTAATGTTATCACAAAACACATCTTATACCTCTTCTGCAGAAGGTCGGTCCTTAGGATCAAAGGCAAGCATCCTTTCTAATAAGCGTAAAGCAAGGGGGTCAGCATTTGGAAACTTATGAGAGAAAGGAATGGGCTTCTTCTTTCGCAAGCTGCTTAAGTATCTCCGGGCTTTTTCATTCCTTATCTGTCATACGAATTAATAGGTGAACAAACAAAAAAAGCCAACTAAACATTTGAAGTTGTGACTCTTCCCTGTATAAAATCAACTATCACAAGCACATACCCTCGCAATGGTTTCTGGTGGCGGTGTACCCAACAGGTCAGTCATGAGATCTAATTGATGAACCACATTTTTCCCTGGAAAAAGAGGTTTGCCTGTCAAAAGTTCAGCAAATATGCAACCAATGCTCCATATATCAATTGCAGGTGTATACTGCAAAAAAGATAACAAATAACATGTTGGAATGAAATACTTTTTCTGCACAATGAAGGTAGGGAAATCAATTTCTTTCTACGAGTCGGTAATATGAAGAGAAAGGGGAAGCGATTTGTACCTTCGAGAAAAATGATCCACACAATTCAGGAGCCCGATACCATCTTGTTGCAACATAGTCCTACAACAATGTTAAAAATTTGCATGACAAATATCCCTAGTTTTTTCAAGATCATGTGATCTTTTATGCATAAAGGGCAACTGATTCAATCAGGCAAAGCATGAAAATGAAACGGTTCCCGAGAAATTAAAGAAAAGAAACATACTGTCCAAAATATAGCGGTAGGAGTGTCATTAAAGGCTACTCTTGCCAAGCCAAAGTCACAGATCTTTAGTTTGCAGTCAGCATTTGCTAAAATGTTTTTAGGCTTCAAATCACGGTGAAAAACATTTGCTGCAGAAAAGAAAAGCATTTAAGAGAACCGATGAAACAATTGCACCTACAATTTAAGAACTATTTGCAACAAGTATATTTTAGCATGCACATTGTTTATAGAGGAGCATTAACTGTAATCTAAATATAAAAAAGGGTCTATAACAAAATTGTAGCAATCAAAACCTGTGTGTATGTACTTCATGCCTCGAAGAAGCTGATAAAGAAAGAATTGGTAATGTTCGGGGGTCAAATCATCATTTGCTTTAATGACCTGGTGGAGATCAGATTCCATTAGTTCGAAAACTACATATATATCCTTGAATTCCCTTCTAGAAGGAGGCAGCAAAATATGCTTGATTTCCACAATGTCTGGATGACGAAGAAGCCTAAGAAGTTTAATCTCCCGAAGTATACGTGTTGCATCAGAGACATGCTCAAAGATGTCATTAATCTTTTTAATTGCAACCTTTTCCCCAAGATGAGTGTCATATGCAGAGCAGACAACACCATAACTACCTTTACCAATCACTTCCTCAATTCTATATCTGCTTCCTTCACCATATTGTGTGAAGAAATCTACATCCACAGACCCCTGCACCATCACGTAATGATATACCATTATATTAACATTTTGTAATTTACAATGTTGGTTCAAAAACATGTAACATGACTACAATTTAATTTAAGATATCTGTCAATATCGAAAAAGTAACCATTCCCCAATCAGAACCCAACTTCTTAATGACAAGAAAAGTTTCACTATTTTTGACATCTGACTCATTTACTTTTATTTTACTTTGACTTGTTATATACGTTAAAACCTTACAGATCCACCTTGTAACACCATTTTCCAATGAAAACTGAACAATTTTATTTTTCAGCCTAGGTAGAGATACAATGGGAACCCATTTTTCAACTTTCTCTACTAGACTTAATCCTTTACAAAATCCAATTTAACAATATTCTTCACGGCCTAGCAATGCAAAGAAAAATAAAGATGACAAAACTTGGTCAATCATCAAAATTTACAGAAGATTTGAATAATTTCTCACCAAAGTCAATGCACCTATAATGTTGCTAAAATCAGTGATCTAAGAATGTCCTCAGGGGAAAAAGCTCAGTGAAAAAACTTGCAACCAGACAACCAAAACATAGAGCTACCTAACAAACTTACAACAAATACACATTTATTCCCTAATTCGCTGCAACTCTTACATCCTCCAAAGGGAAATAAAATCAATCCTGATATCTGAAGATCACAAATCTAATCTTCAAATAAAATGATTTTTTCTAGTGGGATCTAAGCTTGAAAATTAAGTACAAACGTCAGGAATCCCAACTATTATTCCTAACTTACATTAAGAAACTATTCCCATAATACAAAATAGCACTTATATTTATATTAGATACTACGTGAATAATTGAAGAATTAATACCTTTTTTCTCTGATCAGGCTGCATATTTATCCAGAAAGCATCTAAACAATGAATCAATATATGCAATCAACAAAGGTTAGATCGAAACACTGCCACAAATGTTGACTTTCCAACTCAAGACTCAAACTTTTTGGATCAAAAAACCTATGAAACTTCAGAAACCCTAAACTAGATAAATTTAAACAAAACCCACAAATCAATTTCAAGTTAGAGCCTTCGATTTGATGCCAAGCACAAAAGGGATGGTTCAAGAAATGTAAACAACTTATTTTTATAATTATAAATGGAATCTTTGATGGGTTACAGAACAGCGAGTTAAAAGATTTTCCAAAAATATAGCTGGAAATGGGATTTTTCCTATATATTTGGCGATGAACTCTAGCCTAAACGTTCATTCAAAAACGGAATGAGAAGTTCGAGAGAGAGAGAGAGAGAACATGTATGTATGGCTATAGCTTTAGATCTAGAGAGAGAGATGGGGAGAACTTTGTGTGGATTGCCACTTCAACTTGAGGAGGAAAAAAATAGCTAAAGAAAAAATCTAAATTCTTATAATATATAAACACCAGAAAATGATTTGTTCATGAATAAGACTATAAGAGGCTGGAGAAATAGATTTTGTTAAATATATATATTTTTTAA
Organism: Fraxinus anomala; assembly: GCA_903798345.1. NCBI lineage: Eukaryota > Viridiplantae > Streptophyta > Magnoliopsida > Lamiales > Oleaceae > Fraxinus > Fraxinus anomala. The sequence continues at coordinate 4,077 of CAIGRN010169590.1, read as the reverse complement.
ATGTGTTGTTAAAAAGTAATAATAAATAATAATAAATTTACGTGTAAAATTATGATCGAAAATAGATTTAAAAAAAAAATTATTAAAAATTAAAATGGGAGCTAATTACTTTTTGAAGTCTTTATTCTACAAGTTTATCGATTTTTTAAAATATTTTCTTGATAATTATAGCAAGTCAAAATCTTTCATTACACCTATTTAAGACCGCGTTAGGCAAAGCTTGAAACCTTTCTTATAAGTAAAAAGGAAGTTTCGAAATAAATAAATAATATTCCTCTAATTTGAAACAACTTTAAGCTATAATTTAAATGTAGTAGATTTTCCAAACATGTTAGAGACTAAAAGTTATTTAAAAATAATTATATTTTGTAAGATTTTCCAAACATGTCAACAAAAATTAATAAATTGTATAGAAAAAATACAAATAATGTAGTTTAAAATTGACAATGTCAATGGATTCTTGTTTCTTACAACTACAGTTTTATAAAGAGCAGTTTCCATTCTAATGACATGTTTTGTTAAATAAATTAGTTTGTAATTCATTTTTCTCTCTATTTTTATCAATTACACATTCTCGAATAAAAATATATTACACGTAAATAAAAAAAATCCATCTTTTTTAACCACAATTTCTTCGAAAAATTATCATTACAAAATACATTTTTCCTAAAATCTAATTAATATGGAGGCCAAACAACGGCTGAATAAGTTGTATTTATGTAAAATTAAATGTAACTAATAAATAATATATATGAAATATTTTTCTATTATCTAATAATTATAGAGTCAAATTACTCTAAAAAAAAAAAGAAAGATAGAAAAAAACAGACTTTTAAGTTTAGTTAAACCTAATCTATGAAATAATCATTTTAGAAGAAGGGTTTTTATTTAGCAACCCTAAAATGGCAAAAGGAAGCATGATAGAAATCGAATTCTATTTAAATTACACATTAATTTAATAGAGGATTGACTATGTGACAACATTTGTCGGACGCATGTGGTAGTCTCATGGCTTCTAAGTGTCCAATCTTTTCTATGGGGGTACAAAATGTTAAGACAAATAATGTGTTGTCCCTTGCATGTTTCACATATATTGCACACATGTAGAAACTAATTTTTTTTTTCTTTGCACGAATTAGAGTAGCTTTTAACAAAGTAATCTTTTTATCGTATGTTTGTATTAGACAAACAAATAATATAACAATATGTTTAATAATTAAATAAAGAACAAACAAGAAAGTAACAATTGCGTAGAAGAAAACAATATAATTTTTAAAACAGATTAACCTATTCACTATAAATGCTTGAGGACCTCTTTTATAGGCTCCAATGAGTGATTTAATAGACCGACTATTATAGACATAAAAGGGCCAAACATTCGTGTTCGTAGGTCATGTTTGCGCACAAGTTTAGCGCACGTGCTGCACAAATCCTTGATTTGCACCTTGTGTGCATGAATAGAGAGAATCTCTATGTTATATATGATTACTTACATTTTCAAAAAAATATGGTCATATATAAAGTAGTCATTGCATTATCATTTGTCATATGTGGGACAAGCTACAATTGCTTTCTTTCCAATGCCTAAACCACTTCCCAGGGTTACACTTTAAACATTAATTTTTCATTCATCCGAACATCATTTTGTGCAAGTAAATATATAATTTCGATATTCACACGAAAAACAAGAATATACTTAAATTTTCCAAAGAGAAGAAATGGGTCCCATTCAAAATTATGCCGAAATTCCAATAAACAAATAAAAGTTAAAATAATTTTACTTCCTTAGCCAAACCCTCACTTAGTTTAAGAGCAATCCCAATAGTGTGAATCATATGAGAAAATAAAAAAAAAAAAATTAAAGATCAAATCTAATTATGTATGTAGAACAATCATAACGTTTTGTAAGATTTAATTGGATTATATTATTTTCCAAGCAAATCTACGCACTTTTGTACGAAGTAAAACACAGTGGATCCACCACTAATTCAAGGTTGGAATTTTGTCAATATAAGTATTTACAACTTTGTTACACGTGTCAATTATCGTCACTTTATAAAAATTAGGAAAATCTTGGAAATATTGTGCAGGAACAAAATATTCAAAAATAAAAAAAGATCGACACATAGAAATTTAAGTGATTTGATAACGTGTCTGTGTTCAATTTGCAACGCAAATAATCAATTAACTTCAAATACAATTACACGAAATTATTTATATATAACCTTAATCCTAAAATTACCTTCACAATATTGTACCGTACTATGAGACAGATCGAATTAACTAACCTCACATACATAAAATACGAGACACCTAATCAACCAGAAAACAACATCAACAAAGCCTACTTCAATAAATTTCGAAGTTGCATAAGCATCACCACTAATTAAGTGATATACATACCGCTACTTTTTTTCAGATTTTTTACTTATTTATTAATATTCACCACTATTGTACTGACTTTTTGGAGTAGTTGTCCAATTATTTTTAATGACTATCACTATCAAAGTCGATTTCTTGAAGGTATGTCCACAAACGTTATGAAATTGACTAGGAGCTGTCAACATTAATTAAAACTCATGTTTTTTTTTTAATGTCACGCCCAATATAATTATAATATCTAAAGTTTTATCATGCTAGCTAACTCAATCATTAGTATCATGTTAATCAGATGTATAATGTAACGTTTCATTAAAAAAAGTTTGATTGAGAAAAATGGGACCTCAAATTAATGAACACAGATAAAATGTAATAAAGAAGGAATGAAATCAAAATCCAATGAAATAATTTATGAAAAGCCAAGAGGGACAAGATTTTCCATTTGCATGTGCCCGTGTTGTTGGCACAGTTTGGCATCAAAGTGTGTTGTAATATTATAATTAAAATTGTTGCTTTCTAGGAAATTGAGGTCTTATAAGAGTCATTTGGAGATGAAGGGACCAAATAATTAGGAATGGGACTTGAGATGAACCGTTCACCTCATAGAAAGTATGGACCATTCGACTCATTTGAAAGCAAGTTATGGGATAAGTCGAGACCAAAATATTCAGTGCAAGACGATCGTCAGCTCGCTAGCCCTGATATGGTTCATCATACGTGTTGCAAAATCAACCACCTATGCGTTAGGTGGATGCTACTGCAACTAATTTGCAAATGTCATCAAATCATACTCAGGCTATTGTTTTATTGTCTAAGCCCTTGTTTGAGCCCTATTTTTAGAAAAATTAGGCTGCGATTGATATTCTCTATTTTTCAAGAAATGTCATGTTTGATGGGCTTATTTTCTTGGGCACATGTTTTCCACTTTCCATCCCACACGTGCACCATTTCTTTGAAATTGAGGAAAAGGCTTTTCCCACCATACTTTTCCAGGTTGTCGTCCAATTTTTTTATTATTATTATTTACTTTTTGGCAATAGAAACAAATTTTATAATCAATTGTAAATTTTTTTACTTTAATGGACAATTTTCATGTAAAACAAAGCCAAACGAACACAAAAAAATCCAAAATTCTAAAATTTTTTGAGTGAAAAATTATACCAATCAAACAAAGTTAATTAACATTTCTCTGAAAAACTATTGTAAAAAAAAAAAAAATCACTTTAATGGACAATTTTGATATAAACGAAGGCCAAACGAACACTAAATTTTGATTAAAAAATGATTTTTTTTTTACACTTTTTGGTAATGGAAACAAATTTTATAACCAATTATGAAAAAAATTATCACTTTAATGGACAATTTCCATATAAAACAAAGTTAAACGAACACAAAATTTAAAAAAATTTCGGGTGAAAAATTATACTAATCAAACACACTTAATTTCCAATTCCTTGCAAAATAATTTCTAGGAAATTACTTTCCCTGGAATTCATTTTCTTTCTACCAATTTTCCACCCTTACAATCAAACGGACCATTAGTGTGGTTAGTTGTTTAATGTTGAAAATAAATACATGTAAATTTTAGAGAAATTCATTCGTAAATATGAAAGATATTCATAAGTTATTTTGAAAGAACCACTTGTCGTCTATATTCTTTATATCTTTTCGATAATCCATATGAACATTTGGTATTAA